>ML386980.1:0-105081 GCA_005239525.1 Nicotiana knightiana | reverse complement strand
CGTATATAGATTAGAGAAGAATTGAAGAGAGCGCGATCTTAACCCTTCAGGGGAGCGGATTTGTGGTTAGGATAGGAATATACCTAGTCACCGTGTTTAATTAAACATCGTAATCTTAGTGCGTTCTAATAGATTAATTTCATAGGAGTATAAGCGTTAATCTATTGAGAATAGGCGAGTAGTACTTCGGGAGAAGGCTACGAGAGCAATTATCGATTAATTAGCAGCCATGAGTGAATTATATGAAAGAGAGAGTTAATGAGAATACAATATGAATGGTGAATTGATCACAACCATGGAATATTTGTCTCTATTGAATACACAACAATATTCTCGTTACTTGATAATTAGTTCATATAATCGTAGAATAAATTAGTTATATTCTTGGATTTTGTTTTGGATCGATTAAATAGCAATTAGAGTGATTCAATAAGTAGTTTACGCAAGTCCCTGTGGGTTCGACATACGATTTAACATTATATTACTTGCTACGACCACATATACTTGCATGTGTGATTTGGATCAATACCTCCCACAATCTATTTCACCATAATCCCACCCAAATCCCTTCGATTGCAGATCTAAGAAATTAGAAACCCTAGTTTCCTATTATCGGCCGATCAAGAACAACTAATGACTCATACCTACATGAGTCAACATCTCTTGATGAGAGCTATTGATTCATGTGGGTTTGAGCCATTTTCAAACCCTGCCGGAGTCCGGCCAAGGTCCGACAACTTAAATCTTTCCAGCCAAATCCCTTTAACGGGTATCCCTCTTCTCTCTTTACTGTTTCTGTATAATATTAAAAAAAATCGTGTTAATCACTGTTTAATTTAGCTGATTTTGGCTATTTGCTTAGTCACTGTTTTCCTTTTGCCCTTTGCTCATGTTTATTTGCTGATTTTGTTGGTGCGTGTTTAGATTAATCAAACCCGCTTAGATACTGGAATAATGCAAATTAGGTCTTAAACAAGTTTTAACAAAATCGTTTATGTATTCCTGTGTTTATTATTCTTTTCCTTTTCTTTATTATTTTCTTCTCATGAAACAGAATCCTATGTGTGTGTTTAGGATTACTGTTCTAGTTTATTTTTTACTTTTTTTTCTATTAATATAGTCTCAAGTTAATAGCATGCCTTACTTGTTTAAAAAGATTAGTAATATGAATTCCTTATAATTCTGTCCATGATCCCCCTCTGTGTGTTTTTCCTAGTTTATTGACAGTCGTCTAGAATACTGATAGTCATGTGATTAGGAGTTTTATTCGCTTAGTCATGTATTTGTTTGTAATGCCGAAGTAAAGATTCATGTTCTTGAGTTTCCTAGTATTGACTGCCGTTAGTTAATTTCCAATAAGGTTCGTTATCTAGTTGATTATATACCTGATTGTGTGATTAGTTAAGATTAATTGCCAATGAGATAGAATTTCCTAATTGTCCCTGCTTAGGTATTTAGTCAACTAGGTCTTAAAAAATTGACAAAAAACAAATCATTTAACCTAAGTTAAGAGAGCTGAGTTGACTAACCTCAATTAAGTTTAATTAAACTGATAATTAGTTTAACTTAAACCTAGGTAACTAGTATGAAACCAAATCTAGGCACTTAATCAATTAACCTTTAACTAGTTAACTCAATCCTAGTTAAGAACAACTAATAGTTAACTAAAGAACATAACTAGGGTTAACTAACCAAAGTTCAAATAATAACCCAAGTGAGTTTAACCCTGATTACCCAATGGTAAATTCAGGGACTCCAAGGGGTACATTAGGTAATGTAGACTTAGGAAATCAGAATTTTAAGGGTAAAAGGATCTTTTAATAGGTAAGAATATTCTAGAATAGGGGCAGCTGTCCCAAAGATAAGGTTAACAGTTGCCCTATGTACTAATTTCAGCTTTTTGGATTGGGAATATTCCAAAAGGGATCCCATTCCCAAATATCCTATAAATAGACCCCCTCCCTTTAGTCTAAAAAAAAGAAAAAGAACTTTTTTTGGACTCTGTGAAAAAAAACACTCTCTTCTAGCTGCTGAAACATTCTGAAAAATACAGAAATACCTTCCATTGGAAAACAAAAAGTTTCAAAAGAAAAAAAGTATTATTAAAAGGAAAAATCTGATTTCTTTTTTAAAACAAGCTCACAAATAGATGGCCTAGTTTAGCTTCTATCTTCTCTCTTTGGATTATGATTTTTGGAAGTTTTCTTCAAGCATTCATACTCAAGATTTCTGGGTTAATTCTTGCTGGGCTGTTTGGTTTTTTCCTTAGTTTTCTGTTTTGCTGAATCCTCTTTCTTCTTGCTGATTGTGGTCCATACTTTACCTTTATTTGGTCAAGTCTTTTGCTATTTTTCTCTCTAAAGGTATGTATCAACGAACTTTAGATAGAGTTATTGAATCCAGAACTTGTATTAAAATTGTTAGTTCATGTTTTGTTTTCTTTAAGATTGTATGAATCTGAATCTTCTTCTCCTCCATTCTTGATATAAAACTGAAGTAAGGTTACTATTATCTGAATGTATGTATGCAACTCCAAGAATCAGCTTGGTTATTTGCTAAGTTTCTATTAATACATTTAGTTTTTGGTAGTTAGATGTTAATTTCATATGTGTTTAGCATGTTAGATTAATTCGCACTAGGGTAGATGAGTTTGATTCTTTAATAATCAAACTCATCCCATGATGAGTGCACAAATGTTAGTATGTTGGTTAAAGTTTACCCTTCAAAAGGGGTATAAAGTATGTAGTTGAGAAGGGCATTAGAGTGAGAATCTGAACCCTTGGATGGTCAGATTCATCCTTTAAAAATGCCTAGATAAGCAAAGTTCATATAGCGTTTAGAATTATGTTAGTATTAGCACTTGGGTAGATGAATCAAACTCTTTAATAGTCAAATTCACCCCTAGGTAGTGCATAAATAGTAGCCTAGGGTGCTAAAAAGCACCCTTTACGGATATAAAGTGGATAATCAAAGGTTCCTTAGAGGACAGAATCTGAATCCTTTATTATGATCAGATTTATCCTCTTAAAATGCCTAAATAACCAAGTTAAAGAATTAATATGGACTGAAGGTCCAAAGTATGAAAATGACATTCCGGAGTTGAGTTGATCCTTTTATGATCATATTCACATTGAGAAAGCACATAAAATATTCTGCCAGATAGTATGGTTTAAACACACGCAATATTAGGATTAAAACTGACCTTTTCATGGTCAGTTTGGTTTTGGTAGTCGCATAATACCTAAATTATATTGGGGGTGTTCTACAGATTACAAAGAGAAGGCTCAAACGTAAGGCCTCAAGGGAGTTTCGAGTCAGCAAATTAGTTAGAATTTTATTTTTAGTTTCTTTCATTCTGGAAAATGTATAGCGACAGTCAAGTTATAACCCCTCTGTATTTCTTCAGCTTTCATTGTAATGTAATTTAAGACTGGACTATACGCTTAATTTCAGTTTTATTCATATTCCTGAAATTTCGAATTTACATTTTTTGTTTGTTCTGCAAAATGATATTAGACAAAAGAATGTATGTAAAATCTGTATAAACACCCCGTTTGGATTTTTAGGAAAAATGGTTATTTCAAATTCAGTAGAGTTTCAACATGAATAGAATCATTAGATTATCTTCAATTTATCTTGTGTCTCATAAATATGCGAAAATCAATGTATACATACATGTGAAATTTAATCCTTTAGAAGCATGAGATTAGGTTGTTTAGATTGGTAAGGATCACTGTTTCAAAATTAATAAAACCGACTGTGGTATTGATCTTTGTTAGAAATCATAAAATTCTGGAAGAAGTAGAGGGATTTCATCTTGCCCATTCGTATCAGAATTAACAAGTAACATATTTAGATATCTGAATTTCATAAGTGTATATATCTGAACGAACGAGGGACGTTCTGATTCCCACATTTTCCATCGTTGGCTAAAAACAAAATTCTTTTTAGAACTAGTAGTCTATTACAAGGAGAGCTGACTTAGGATGGCCTAAATGTGATAAAACAGGGCTAGATGAGGCCATAGCCCATAAGGTGCTGTCTTAGACTAACGAATATCATTTTAGGAGATCTGCTAGGTAAAATGAATACCTTTAATTCAAAATTTGATAAAAATCGATCATTACCTAAAAATTACAATAAACTACACTCGGAAGTGGCAACTCATGCCCCCGACCCTCAACTCCAAACATTAACAAAATGTACATAGCAACCACGGGTGAATTTCACGTGACGTGTTTGCCGTGTGCTCAAAAACAACAAGTGCACGCCATCGTGACTTGTTTAAGATAAATCCATAAACGTCCTAATCGATCTTAAAACTAAAATGCTCCTTCAAATAGAAAACATAAAGAATAACCGAACATCGCCTCAAATAGGCATTATAAAATTGTCACTACCATAGTTCTGACTACGTAATCTACACTCGGGTGCGACAACTCATGTCCCCGACTTCAACTTCAAACTACATTAAAAACACGTGTTGCAATTGCGGATGCATTTCATGTGGCGTAGTTGTAATATGTCCAAAATCATAACAAGTGCACCTTCTCGTGACTTGTTTTCAAGATAAATCCATACTTATCGAAAATGTAACGACCCGACCGGTCGTTTTGCGATATCGAACCCCGTTCCCCTAAATAAAACTTCCCATAGAGGATTTTTATGATTTATGACTTGCGGGAACTGGTGGTCCGGGATTCGGAGGTGTTTAGAGTGCTATAGGAATAATTGGTTCCTTAAGGTTGGCCTTTAAGGCCAAGTTTGACTTCGGTCAACCTTTTGGGTAAACAACCTCGGAATCGAGTTTCGTCTATTCCGATAGCTTTGTGTGATGATTTTGGACCTGGACGTATGCTCGAAATGGTTTTCTGATGAACTGGAAGCGTTTCGACGCCCAATATTGAAATAAGAAGTTCCTTAAGTTCCTATTGTGGTTTTGGACGTGTTTTGTATTATCGAGGTCCGAACGGAATTCTGAGACTGGGAATAGTTCCGTTATGTCATTTATGACTTGCCTGCAAAATTTGGTGTCATTCCGAGTAGTATAGTTCAGTTCGGCGCGTTGCTAGCGAAGTCTAGAAAACTTAAAGTTCCTAAGTTTGGTTCTTGGGATTTTGAGGTGTGATTTTGGGTGTTCCGAAGGCTTGAGCGAGTCCGTATTATGATTTGGGACTTGTTGGTATATTTGGAGAGGGCTCGGGTGGGACCAAGGGCCTCCCGGGCACCCAACGGGGCTAAAAACCGGCTAAAATAGTTGTTGGTGCACCTGATCTGGTGTGACCGCAGGTGCGGTTGCCCTGTCGCAGGTGCGACCCCTGGTGAGGTCCCCCTTTCTCGCAGGTGCAGACAAAAGTTCGCAAGAGCGGAACCGCTGGTGCGACCATCCCTCCGCAGGTGCGAACCCAGCCCTTCCCGTCCAGTTCCGCAGGTGCGAGATCCAGCTCGCAGGCGCGAGACAACAAGTGCGGAATCCCTGTAGGTCAGGCAGTATATATTCTTTAAAACTTGGGATTTCACCCCATTCATTCATTTTTCTCCACCATTAGAGTCTTGTGAGCTTGAGGAGAGCACACCACGACCTAACTACTGTCAAGGTGAGTTAATTCCACTTCAACACTAGTTTAATTCATGATCTTCTAGCTAAATTAACTACTAAATCATTGAAAAATCAAGAATTGGGTAGTAATTTAGGATTCTTGTGAAATTGGTGAATTACCCATTTATTGCTATAAATTCAAGTAGAAATCATATATTAACGAACCTTAGGCTTCGGGTGAGCGATTCCTTCGACAATTTTGGTAAATTGAACGTGCGGGCCCGGGGTTGGAATTTGGGAATTCTTCAAGAATGTTGAATTATTGAATAAATAGGATGATTACCCTACTTTGAGCATGCATTGATATTATTGTACCGTATTTGGCTAGTTGCGAGTCCTCGGGTATAGAGTTCGGAGTTCGGGCGTATCCTTGGTCCGAGGGGTAGATTCGACACGAGGTGAGTCTCCTTTCTAACCTTGTAAGAGGGAATTGTCCCTATAGGTGTTACATATGCTGTGTGTATTTGTTTGNGGGGGGGGGGGGGGGCTACGTGTGTACCAAGTGACGAGGGTCCGTGCGTAGCGACTATCATACTATGTCAGGTAGTTTTAGGGCTCACAAGCATGTCTCTATGTGCCTTATATATATCTTTGGGTGTTCTTTGAGCTGCCTACTGCTTTTGAATTGATATGGAAATGTGGAAAGTTGTATTTGAACTCGCAGTTGATTAATCCCTGTTACAGGTATAGCCACCTACCGAGTTATTGATATTTCGGTATATATATGTACGTATGAGAGTCAACACTCGAGTCACAGGCATGATTCGCGATCGAGGGAAGCTTTATAATAAATCGGTATAAGTGTGTCAGCACTCGAATCGCAGGTATGATTCGCGATCGGGGGATGCTTTATGGTAATTGTACAAAAGTGTGGCAGCACTCGAATCACATGTATGATTCGCGATCGAGGAAAGATTTATGGGAATTTTATATAAATGTGTCAGCACCCGAGTCGCAGGTATGATTCGCGAGCGGGGGAAGCTTTACGTCTATTCAGTGTCTAGATATTTACTTATGACTCCGGCCGGTTGTCTTACCTTGTGTGCGCTTGGCTATTTGGTACTGTTTTCATTGATATTGACTTGACAAATATTTGGGGGATAAACGAAGGTGTACATTGTTGCTTATTTTCATTAATTTCCTGAATTTCTGTATTTAATAGGTATCTTCTACTTACTATCTCACATGTCTAGTGCATTTCGTTATATCCTGTTTTGTATTGTACCGTTAGACCTTAGTGAGTGTCAAGTCGACCTCTCATCACTACCTCTTCGAGGTTAGGAGGGATACTCACTAGGTATATATATATATATTTATGTACTCATGCTACACTTCTGTTCTTAATTGTACAGGTTCTGAGGTTGGTGCTTCTGGTTACCTGACCGGAGCTTGACGTATATTCTGAACCTGACTCCACGGTGAGCTGCCTCCTTTGGCGATTCTCAGCAGCGCTATGTATTTATCTTTTGTTCACTTCTGTCTACTTCTCTCAGACAACAGTACAATTTGTATAATCTTTTGTATATTCTACTAGTTCGCCTGTTGACTTGTGACACTATTTCCTGGCACGCACATAGTAGACTCTTTATTTTGGGACTGTA
The DNA here is from genome assembly GCA_005239525.1 of Nicotiana knightiana. Lineage (NCBI taxonomy): Eukaryota > Viridiplantae > Streptophyta > Magnoliopsida > Solanales > Solanaceae > Nicotiana > Nicotiana knightiana. The sequence continues at coordinate 97,881 of ML386980.1, read as the reverse complement.
TATATTGGATCATGATCACTGTGGCTGTAATTACTTAAGTTGGTTAATGTCTCCGCTTTTATTTAAATGATCTAAGCTTAAAACTTTGGGAATATGTGGGGTTGGTATGTCAAATAAGGATAATCTCACTAGTAAACAACTGTTGGCTTGCCTGACTCCGGTGTTGGGCGCCATCACCACCTGTGTTTGATTTTGGGTCATGAGAACATGGTATCAGAGCACTAGGTTCATGTAAGTCTCACGAGTCGTGGACAAACCCAGTAGAGTCTTGCGGATTGGTACGAAGACGTCTGTACTTATCTTCAGGAGGCTATAGGGTGTTAGGAAACCTCTCTTTGTTCTTATTCCATCGTGCATTCGATGATTTATTAAATTCATTCTTCTATTCTCTCACAGATGGTGAGGACGCGCGCATATGATGTTCCAAACCCGGGAAGGGCCGCTACCCCCGCTGGCAGATGCCGGGGGAGGGCACCGGCCTATGGTAAGGGATGAGGGCGTCCCAGAGATATTCCAGTCCCGCCACCAGAGGACCCTATTATAGAGGAGCAAGATGAGGTGCCTCCAGTAGATCTTGCACCAGTAGACTTTATGACGGCGCCAGGCTTCCAGGTAGTCATGGGCCGTATGATGAGATTTATGACACTATGTCCCAGGCTGTTTTATTTCCAGCAGATCCTGCCACTTCTCAGGCGGGAGGGGGAGCCCAGATCCCTACTGCCTAGGCCGCAGGACCGGCAGCTGCAGCACATCATACCCCGGGTACACTACCCATGGGTGGTACCCAGCCTGTAGTAGCAGCACCGGAGCCCAGACCAGCTGCGGATGACAATCAGCAGAAGATGTTAGAAAGATGGACTTGATTGCGCCCTCCAGTATTTGGGGGTGAGCGAGGTGAGGATGCACATGACTTCATTGATAGGTGCAGGGATAGACTGCAGAACATGGGGTGGCAGAGCTCGCAGGTGGTGGCAGTGTTACATTCTTAGCAGGCCAGCAGATTCTCCTACTGTCACTTGGGAGAAGTTCACACAGATGTTCTTGGACAGATATATTCCAACCTCTGAGAGGGAAGAGCTGCGGGGTCAGTTTGAGCAGTTAGAATAGGGGCAGATGTCCGTGACCGATTATGAGGCTAGATTTTCGGAGCTGTCACGCTATGCATTTATGATATTACCCACCGACGCTGAGAGAGTACGGAGGTTTGTAGCAAGGTTGCATCCAGGTATTAGATCCACCATGGCTTGACAGGTGGAGATGGGTACTCCTTATCAGCTAGTAGTGGAGATTTCCCGTAGGATCGGGGGTTATCGGTTGAGGAGCAGGGAGTAGAGTCAGCAGGATAAGAGGGTAGGTTCTCAGAAGATTTCAGGGATGCCCCAGCTAGGAGCAGAGGTCGCTTTGGGGGTGGTCAACCCAGTAGGCCTTCTTATTCAGCACCTCCACCACCTCCCCGAGGTGTCTCAGCTAGGCCCCAGTTCAGTGCCATGCCAGAGCGCTCCTACCATCCTCCAGCTATTCAGAGTTCTCCTGGTTGTTACTCCAGTCGCCAGAGATCCTCCAGTTCCTATTTCAGTGCTATGCCTGAGGGTTCACATTGCTCTCCGGCCATTCAGGATTTTTCTTCTTGGGGACAGCATGATATGTCACCTGTCAGATGTTACAAGTGCGGGGATCTGGGCCATGTGAGGAGGGCTTGTCTCAGGTTTTGAGGCAAGATAGTGCAGCAGGGTTATCAGCCTATGAGTTCAACACCAGTAGTCCGGCCAACTAGAGGTGGAGGACAAGTCGGCAGAGGTCTTCCTAGAGGTGGAGGCCAGTCAGGGGGAGGTCAGGCAGCTCCTATTCACTCAGGTGGGTTCAGTCTTCAGGTGCTCCAGCCAGGTTCTACGCTATTCCGGCCAGATCAGATGCAGTGGCATCAGACGCGTGGTCACATGTATTATCTCAGTATGTGGTAGAGAGGATTCAATATTGTTTGATCCAGGATCCACTTATTCATATGTTTAAGCCCTATTTACTCCTTTTCTGGATGTTTCTCATGAGTCCTTGGGATCTCCTATATATGTGTCCACTCCTGTGGGCGATTCTGTGGTAGTAGACCAGGTGTATCGGTCTTGTGTGATCACCTTCTGTGGGTTCGAGACCAGAGCTGACCTTTTATTGCTCGACATGATTGATTTTGAGGTTATTCTAGGCATGGATTGCCTATCTCCTTATTATGCCGTACTTGATTGCCATGCCAAGATAGTTACTTTAGACATGCTCGAGTCGCCTAGGCTGGAGTGGAGGGTTTCTTCTGTTAGTGCAGCCATCTGGGTTATTTCATTCATGAAGGCTCGACATATGGTCGAGAAGGGTTGTCTGGCCTATCTTGATTATGTGCGGGACACCACTGCCGAGTCTCCGACGATTGATTCAGTGTCGGTGGTTCGAGAGTTTGCGGATGTATTTCCTTCGGATCTTCTGGGCATGTCTCCGGACCGTTATTGATTTCTGCATTGATTTAGCTCCAGACACCCAGCCTATATCCATTCCTCCGTACCGTATGGCTCCGAAAAAGTTGAAGGGGTTGAAGGAGCATATTGAGGAGTTGTTAGCTAAGGGGTTTATCAGGCCGAGTGTATCGCCATGGGGTGCTCCAGTTCTATTTGTGAAGAAGAAAGATGGGTCTATGCGGATATGTATTGATTACCGCCAGTTGAACAAGGTTACCATTTAGAACAAGTATCCTCTGCAGTGCATCGATGATTTTTTTGACCAGTTGCAGGGTGATCGTGTGTTTTCTAAGATTGATTTGCGATCGGGGTATCATCAGCTGAGGATTCGGGCTTCAGATGTTCCGAAGACTGCTTTTCGTACGAGATATGGCCATTATGAGTTCCTGATGATGTCCTTTGGTTTGACTAATGCCCCAGCAACATTCATGGACTTGATGAATACGGTGTTCAGGCCGTATATTGGTTCCTTTGTCATTGTCTTTATTGATGACATTTTGATTTACTCACGTAGCCTGGGGGAGCACGAGCAGCATTTGAGAGTTGTGCTCCAGACTTTGCGAGAACAGAAACTATATGCTAAGTTCTCCAAGTGTGAGTTTTGGTTGGATTTCGTGGCATTTTTGGGGCATGTGGTATCCGGAGAGGGTATCAAGGTTGATCCTCAGAAGATTGAGGCAGTTTAGAGTTGGCCGCGTCCTACTTCAGCTACAGAGATCAGAAGCTTTCTGGGCCTAGTCGGCCATTATCGCCGATTTGTGGAGGGTTTCTCTTCTATTGCAGCTCCATTGACTATATTGACTCAGAAGAATGCCCCGTTTCGATGGTTTGACGAGTGTGAGGCGAGCTTTCAGAAGCTCAAAACAACATTGACCTTGGCATCAGTTCTAGTATTGCCTTCCGGTTCTGGGATGTACACAGTATATTGCAACGCTTCACGCGTTGTCTTGGGGTGTGTATTGATGAAGGAGGGGAGATTTATTGCTTACGCTTCACGCCAGCTGAAGGTCCATGAGAAGAATTACCTTGTGCACGATTTGGAGTTGGTGGCAATTGTTCACGCTCTTAAGATTTGGAGGCACTACTTGTATGGAGTGTCCTGTGAGGTTTATACATACCACCGTAGCTTGCAACACTTGTTCAAGCAGAAGGATCTTAATTTGAGGCAGCGCAGATGGCTTGAGTTGTTGAAGGATTATGATATCACCATTCTTTATCACCCGGGCAAGGCAAATGTGGTAGCAGATGCTTTGAGCAGGAAGGCGGAGAGTATGGGTAGCTTGGCTTATATTGCAGTAGAGGAGAGACCTCTAGCCTTGGACATTCAGTCCTTGGCCAATCGCCTAGTGAGGTTAGACCTTTCAGAGCCTCATCGAGTTTTAGCGCATGTGGTTGCTCAGTCTTTGTTATTGGGGGAGATTAAGGCCTGACAATTATATGATCCGTGCTTAGCAGAGCTTCGGGAGACAGTGGATCAGGGTAGGGCCAAGGAGGCTACTATTGGCGAGGATGATGTTCTGAGACTTCAGGGCCGCCTATGTGTTCCTAATGTTGATGGCCTGAGGGAGAGGATTCTAGAGGAGGCACACAGTTCTCGGTATTCTATTCATCCTGGTGCTACGAAGATGTATCGTGACTTGAAGAAGCATTTCTGGTGGAGGCGGATGAAGAAGGACATTGTGGAGTATGTGACTAGGTGTCTTAATTGCCAGCAGGTGAAGTATGAGTACTAGAGGCCAGGAGGCCTACTTCAGCAAATGCCCATTTCTGAGTGGAAATGAGAGCGCATCGCTATGGATTTCGTGGTTGGGTTGCCTCGGACCTTGCAGAAGGTGGACGCGGTTTGGGTCACTGTGGATAGATTGACCAAATCGGTGCATTTCATTCCAATAGCTACTACATATACTTCTGAGAGGTTGGCCCAGATCTACATTCGGGAGATATTCCGGTTGCATGGTGTGCCGGTGTCCATTGTATCAGATCGCGGTCCTCAATTCACCTCACATTTTTGGAGAGCATTGCATAATGAGATGGGCACCCAGATAGACCTCAGCCCGACATTTCACCCTCAGACTGATGGTCAGTCGGAGCGTACAGTTCAGATATTGGAAGACATGCTCAAGGCATGTGTGATTGACTTCGGAGGTTAGTGGGACCAGTTCTTTCCTTTGGCCGAGTTTGATTACAATAACAGTTATCAGTCCAGCATTGAGATGGCACCATTTGAGGATTTGTATGGTCGGCGATGTCGTTCTCCTATCGGGTGGTTTGAGCCTATCGGGTGGTTTGAGCCTAGCGAGGCTAAGTTATATGGCACCAACCTGGTGAGGGATGCCTTGGAGAAAGTGAAGTTGATTCAGGAGAGGCTCCGTACAGCACAGTTCAGACAGAAAAGTTACGCGAATCAGAGGGCGCGTGAGGTATCATTTATGGAGGGAGATAGGGTCCTATTGAATGTCTCGCCTATGAAGAGTATTATGAGGTTTGGGAAGAAGGGAAAGCTGAGCCCGAGGTTCATAGGTCCATTCGAGGTGTTGAGGCGAGTTGGGGAGGTTGCTTATGAGCGGGCCTTGCCTCCCAGTTTATCAGGAATTTCATCCAGTTTTTCATGTGTCCATGCTCCCGAGGTACCACGCCGACTTCTCTCACGTGGTTGATTTCAACACTATTCAGTTGGATGAGAGGTTGGGCTACGAGGAGGAGCCAGTTGCTATTATTGATAGACAAGACCGCCAGTTGAGGTCCAAGAGAGTTCTTGCCTTAAAAGTCCAGTAGAAGGGCCATCTAGTTGAGGAGGCGACCTGGGAGTCCGAGGAGGACATGCAGAGCAAATATCCACACATATTCAGCACTTCAGGTATGATTCTAGACCCGTTCGAGGACGAACATTTGTTTAAGAGGTGGAGAATGTAATGACCCGACTAGACATTTTGCATTATCGGACCCCGTTCCCCTAAATGAAACTTCCCATAGAGACTTTTTATGATTTATGACTTGCGGGAAGTGGTGGTCTGGGATTCGGAGGTGTTTAGAGTGCTATAGGAACAATTGGTTCCTTAAGGTTGGCCTTTAAGGCCAAGTTTGACTTCGGTCAACATTTTGGGTAAACGACCTTGGAATCGAGTTTCATCGATTCCGGTAGCTTCGTGTGATAATTGTGGACCTGGGCGTATGCTCGAAATGGGTTTCTGATGACCCGGGAGCGTTTCGGCGCCCAATATTGAAATTAGAAGGTCCTTAAGTTACTATGGTAGTTTTGGACATGTTTTAGTGTTATCGAGGTCTGAACGGAATTTCGAGACAGGGAATAGTTCCGCTATGTCATTTATGACTTGCCTGCAAAATTTGGTGTCATTCCGAGTAGTATAGGTCGGTTCGGCGCGTTGTTAGCGAAGTCTAGAAAACTTAAGGTTCCTAAGTTTTGTTCTTGGGGTTTTGTGGTATGATTTTGAGTTTTAGCATTGTTTTGGGTATTCCGAAGGCTCGAGCGAGTCTGTATTATGATTTTGGACTTGTTGGTATATTTGGACGAGGGCTCGGGTGGGCCCAGAGGCCTCCTGGGCACCCAGCGGGGCTAAAAACCAGCTAAAATAGCTGCTGGTGCACCTGGTCTGGTGTGACCGCAGGTGCGGTTGCCCAGTCGCAGGTGTGGGACCGCTCCTGCAATCCCAGGCATCGCAGGTGCGACCCCAGGTGAGGTCCCCCTTTCTCGCAGGTGTGGACAAAAGTCCACAGGAGCGGAACCGCTGGAGCGGCCATCCCTCCGTAGGTGCGAACCCCCAGCTCGCAGGCGCGAGATCGCAGGTGCGGAATCCCTGTAGGCCAGGCAGTATATATTCTTTAAAACTCGGGATTTCACCCCATTCATTCATTTTCCTCCTCCATTAGAGTCTTGTGAGCTTGGGGAGAGAATACCACGACCTAACTACCGTCAAGGTGAGTTAATTCCACTTCCTAGGATTCTTGAGAAATTGGTGAATTACCCATTTATTGCTATAAATTCAAGTAGAAATCATATATTAACGAACCTTAGGCTTCGGGTGAGCGATTCCTTCGACAATTTTCGGAAATTGAACGTGCGGGCCCGGGGTTGGAATTTGAGAATTCTTCAAGAATGTTGAATTATTAAATAAATAGGATGATTACCCTACTTTGAGCATGCATTGATATCATTGTACCGTATTTGGCTAGTTGCGAGTCCTCGGGTGTAGAGTTCGGAGTTCGGGCGCATCCTTTGTCCGAGGGGTAGATTCGACACGAGGTGAGTCTCCTTTCTAACCTTGTAAGAGGGATTTATCCCCATAGGTGTTACATATGCTGTGTGTATTTGTTTTGGGAGGTGGGGCTACGTGCGTACCAAGTGACGAGGGTCCGTGCGTAGAGAATATCATGCTATGTCAGGTAGTTTTTGGGCTCACAAGCATGTCTCTATGTGCCTTATATGTATCTTTGGGTGTTCTTTGAGCTCCCTACTGCTTTTGAATTGATATGGAAATGTGGAAAGCTGTATTTGAACTCGTAGTTGATTAATCCCTGTTACAGGTATAGCCCCCTACTGAGTTATTGATATTTCGGTATATATATGTACGTAACAGAGTCAGTACTCGAGTCGCAGGTATGATTCGCGATCGAGGGGAAGCTTTATAATAAATCGGTATAAGTGTGTCAGCACTCGAATCGCATGTATGATTCGCGATCGGGGGAAGCTTTATGGTAATTGTACATAAGTGTGTCAGCACTCGAATCACAGGTATGATTCTCGATCGAGGGAAGCTTTATAGGAATTGTATATAAATGTGTCAGCAGCCCGAGTCGCAGGTATGATTCGCGAGCGGGGGAAGCTTTACGTCTATTCAGTGTCTATATATTTCCTTATGACTCCGGCCGGTTGTCTTACCCTTGTGTGCGCTTGGCTATTTGGTACTCTTTTCATTGATATGGACTTGAAAAATATTTGGGGGAAAAAGGAAGGTGTACATTGTTGCTTATTTTCATTAATTTCCTAGATTTTTGTATTTAATAGGTATCTGCTGCTTACTATCTCACATGTCTACTGCATTTCGTTATATCCTGTTGTGTATTTTTACCGTTGGACCTTAGTGAGTGTCAAGTCGACCTCTCGTCACTACCTCTTCGAGGTTAGGCGGGATACTCACTAGGTACATATATATATTTATGTACTCATGCTACACTTCTGTACTTAATTGTACATGTTCTGAGGCTGGTGCTTCTGGTTACCCGACCGGAGCTTGACGTATATTCTGAACCTGACTCCATGGCGAGCTGCCTCCCTTGGCGATTCTCAGCAGCGCTATGGAGTTATCTTTTGTTCACTTCTGTCTACTTCTCTTAGACAGCAGTACATTTTGTATAATCTTTTGTATATTCTACTAGTTCGCCTGTTGACTTGTGACACTATTTTCTGGAACGCACATAGTAGACTCTTTATTTTGGGACTTTATATATTGGATCATGATCACTGTGGATGTAATTACTTAAGTTGGTTAATGTCTCCGCTTTTATTTAAATGATCTAAGCTTAAAACTTTGGGAATATGTGGGGTTGGTATGTCAAATAAGGATAATCTCACTAGTAAACAACTGTTGGCTTGCCTGACTCCGGTGTTGGGCGCCATCACGACCTGTGTTGGATTTTGGGTCGTGACAAAAAGCGGCTAAATTTCAAAGAGTTTAAATCTACAATAGGCTAAAACACATAAACAATTAGATAATTTAGGCCGAATATTAATAGTTAAGCGACCATGATAGAACCACGGAACTCGGGAATGCCTAACACCTTCTCCCGGGTTAACAAAATTTCTTACTCGGATTTATGGTCGCAGACAAATTAAAACAGAGTCAAAATTTCCTCGGTTTGGGATTTTTAAAATAAAACGGTGTCCCGGAACATCGTCAAAAATTCGGGTGGCGACTCTGAAAAATAATAATAAATCCCAAATCCGAATAGTGTCACTTTAATTGGAAAAACTCCCTCATTACCCTTCATTAATCCAGGGGTAGTGAAAAAAGGAGGTGTGACATCACTTATTCGAGACTCCAGGTATGTTTCTAGTCCCGTTCGAGGATGAACGTTTGTTTAAGAGGGGGAGGATGTAATGACCCGGCCGGTCGTTCCGTGAGATTAGCCCCATTTCCTCCGTTTCTGCTTTATCATATGTTGCTTAGCCTATTTATATTGTGTTGGGTCAATTGGTTCAGGTTCAGAGTGCTCGTGGTGAGAATTGTGACACTTAGTCTCTTAAATTAGCTTAATAGTTGAAAAAGTCAACTGAGAGTTGAATTATTTGTAAACGACCTCGGAATGTGGATTTTATGGCTCGGATAGCTTCGTTAGGTGATTTGGGACTTAGGAGTGTGTTCGGAACGAAGTTTCGATGCCCGGTGTAGAATTAGGCTTGAATTGGCGAAAATTAGTTTTGGCGATTTCCGGTCGGCAGTGGAAAATAGGCTATCGGGGTCAGAATGGAATTCCAAAAGTTAGAACAGGTTCGTAATGTCATTTTGGATATGTGTGCAAAATTTCAAGTCAATCGGAGGTGATTTGGTTGGTTTCGGCATCGTTGGCGAAATTTAGAAGTTTCTAAGTTCATAGGCTTGAATTTGATGTAATTTTGGTGTTTTTGCATTATTTTTGGTATTTCGAAGGCTCGAATAAGGTTATGGGTTGTGGTGGCATGTTTGGTTGAGGTCTCGAGGGCCTCGATTGTGTTTTGACAGGTTAATGGATCAAGTTTGGATGTTGGAAGTCGCAAATTTTGCTGGTGTTCTGTTCTGGTGTCCTTCTATGCGATCGCGTGGGTAAGAATGCGATCGCATAGGCTAGTTAGGGGAAGCATGGATTTTTTATGCAGTGCGATTGCATGGGTGGAGGCCGCGATCGCGTATGGTGGTCCTGTGTGCATTATGATNCGAACGCGTGTGTTCGTACGCGAACACATTGAGTTGACTGGGCAGAATGTTTTAAAGGCCATTTGTGTGAGATTAGCTCATTTCTTTCCTCCATTTTTGAACGAGTTGAGAGCTATTTGAGAGGGATTTGAAGAGGAAATCAAGGGAATCATTTGGAGGTAAGGTTCCAACTTCATAACTCGTTTATATGTCGTTTTCTAAGCAATTAAACCGGAAATTTTTTGAAATTAAACCTAAATTTGGGGAAGAAAGGTGCATGGAAATTGGAATTTTCTTTTGAGGATTTGAGTGGGAAATTGTGGTATGATTTTAGTGTTCTTGGTATGTATAGAATCGTGGGAGGACGAGGATTCTAGTGATGTAAATTTTATCGAATTCCGATATATGGGCCCGGGGCTCAGATTTAGCCGAATTTCGAGATTTTTGTATAAATTGATATTTTTCGATTGGGTTGTGTTCCTTTAGCGTATATTGATGATGTTAATCTGGTTTTGGTTAGATTCGGAGAAATCGGGAGACCATTTGAGGGGCAAGAGCATCGCGGATTAGTGTTGTGGCCCGGTAGAGGTAAGTAACAGTTATAAATCTTGTCCTGAGGGTATGAAAACCCGGATTTAATATTTCTCACTGTTTTGAAACTCAGCCTTATTTACACTATTTTGAGATATAAAATGATATTTTGGGCCGAGTACCCCGTTTTACTGATACGGCCGAGGGGCTTTTGAGAGGTTATGACTGAGTGAGGCCGAGGGCCTGATTTGTAAGGATATGATACGCCACGAGGTGGCTTGATATTAGCGCTTGGGCCGAAGGAACCCCTCTAGAGTCTGTACACACCCCTAGTGAGTGCAAGTACCTACTGAGTGCTGAGTACCGAGTGCCGAGTGATGAGTGATTGGGAGACATGAGTGACAGTGAGGTTGCCCGAGGGGCTGATACTGAGTGGCTGTGAGGTGCTGACTGATGTTCTGCATGATGGGCGATTTATGATTCATGTTTTCGCCCGAGGGGCTACTGATGATTTATTTCATTTTTACACTAAATCCTTCGGTTATTTTTAATTTCTGAAATTTTTGGAAAACACATTTTTCAAAGGATTTTATTGAAGTTGGCTATTAAAGCATGTTGATTTCATATATCTATGTATATACTGTTGGAAAGAAAGGTTGTGCATATTGTGAACTGATGATATTGATTTTTATGTATTTTTTGCTACTTAGACTTGATTTATTTCATTAATACTGAGTTGGCGTACTCACATTACTTCATGCACCCTTGTGTGTAGATTCAGGTGCAGATACCGAGAGTTAGCCATCTATTCCGTGAATAGAGGTAGTTGTTCAGCGTCCGAGGCATCTCTGTTTTCCCTTCTTATGTTGTATCTAGTTATTCGTTCGGAGGTTTTGTATTATAATAATATATCTTTTGGCATATTTTCTTAGATGCTCATGACATGTTGACTCCGGGTTTTGGGTATGGTTTAGACTGTTAACTGTTTATTTTGCCTAATGGATTTAGAAAATTCTATATACTTTATGAAATGCTTGAAAATGAGTTGGAATTTTTGGAAAAATACTGTAAATATGTGAATTGGATAGCCTAGTTCCACGATAGGCGCTATCACGGTCGGTTTATGATTTGGGGTCGTGACAATAATATTTCCAGGCACGTTTGTTGACCCAAAGCTAAATGTCATATTCCAGCTGCTAATGCTCCAAATAGAATAACGTACATGATGGATAGAGTTTATGGAACCATGAAGCGTAATAGACAAATCGGCTTCAAAGATAAAGCTCCTTGATGAAAGAGATGAGCAAATGTTCAAGATGGTCATAATAAGGAGGAAAGTGCTTTATAAGAGCACTGTGACATAACATTTTATAAGACCTCATGGGATAGGCTCATGTACTTGAAAATAATGAGATCCCGATTAGTTATGTCTTTATTGAGTGATGATGGAACCGATGCAAAAATGATCGTCGACGATGTTGTTAATATGATGTAGCACTCAATTTTTATTAATATTGACGAGGATTTTGAGCTCATCAATGAATAATACGCAATCAAGATTGACTTCACTTAAAAAAATGTGAAATTTTGGATGATAGTCCCAACACCCAAAAGTATACCAATGGGTAACACAAGATTTTTCGTAAATGTTTTAGCATTGATTATATGGGAATATGTTCTCTTGTGGTGGATGCAGTTATTTTCAGATTTTAGTCTGGAAATACCTGAAAAATTTGATATGCGTATAAAAAAAATCATTGAAGGATTTAAACTGTTCTAAATCATATTAAGGTTCTCAAGAAATTTATTAAATAAAGCTTTAGAAAATCCTTATGTGGAGTGGATCAATCATGGCGTATATGATTGTTTTTATGTCTAGTTCAATTGGTGGCACTAATTTATCTTGCTAAAACCATGAGTATAACAGTAAATATAGTTTAACTCCTATGTGGAGATATTGGAATACTATTAGTATTATATTGCAAAAGGAATCATTGATATATATTTGTTTATTACTGTCAAGATTTTATTAGTTTTGCAAATGCAAGCATTTTTCTTTAAAATTCTTTCTTCAAACAATCTATTTGCACGTGAGGGTACTGCTATATTATGATATTCAATAAGATTCCAATTGCATTGAAGACAATACTGCATGCATAGCTCAATTAAAAGAATGATTTATTGAAGGAGACAGAATAAAGCATATATTTCATCAAAGTTCTTTATCAGGCACAATCTTCACCGAGCGGTGAAATAGATGTTCAACAAATTTGTTCGCATGATAATTTGGTGTTTTGTTGAGAGAAGCATGAGCAATCTCAACATTTGAGAAGTTGGTATACAAGATCGGAAAACGTCACTTCGGAGAAATAAATTGATGTTTTCATCAGGGGGAAGCAAATACACGCTGTACTCTTTTTCCCTTAGCTAAGATTTTATCCCACTAAGTTTTTCTGGCAAGATTTTTAATGAGGTAACAAATAATGCGTATTACAAGATATGTGTACTCTTTTTCCTTCACTAAGATTTTTTCCCACATGATTTTTTCTTAGTAAGGTTTTAACAAGACACATTATATGTGGACATCTAAGGGGAAGTGTTATGAAATACATATTATATGGATGTCCACTAATCAAATATAACTCCCAGTACTCTTTTCCATTATGTAGATAATCCCCACTACTTCTCACCATTATAGTTGTAACTCCCACACCTCCATAACCTCCCCATGATCTTCTCCCTTGTTCTCAAGTTAATACCATGTTCATGACATCCCTTTGTATTACCTAATATCATCCAATAAATAGGGGGTTTGGAAATCACATTGTACACACTTGAATATATGGAATAAATAAAAATCTCTCCTCTCTTTCTCTCTATATCTCTTAACTTGTTTTTCTTGTTCTATATTGTTACTTTGAGCTTAGTTTCTTACTATTTTTAGGTTATTTTTAATCTCTGTGTGGTATTCTTGCATTTTCTTTAATCCCCTTGCTAGAATTAGAATATTAACTCCATCACTAAGAGACCAATTTAGTATATGCATAATAATGTGGTCATATTTACTATTTATATGTCACGACTCAGAACTTCCTACTCCGGGACCGTGATGACGCCTAACATTTCAACAAGGCCAAATAGTCATAGAAGCAATAATGAACATATAACAATTAAGATAATGATCAAATAAGTGGGGAACGGGAAGGGGGTCATGTTTAACAGACAATTTGGGTGGTGCATAGATACTCGTCACCACACCTATACACCACGCCCATGCGTTTCACATAACAAACAAGTGGGGAGTCCTATTTCCTCAAGCCAAAGTTAGACCAAACACTTACCTCAATTCTGTAGGCCACTCACTGCTCAATTATCACTTTTTCTTTAATTCACCTCTAAATTGCTCAAATCTAATCAAAATTAACTTAATATCATTAACTAATGCTAAAGGAACTAACTTTATTGAAAATATAATTTTTCCTAAGTTTTTCTCAAAAAAGTGAAAATCCGATCCTGGGCCCACTTGGTCTAAACTCGGGGTTCGGACCAACTTATATTTACCCATTCACCCACGAATGCAAATTTGCTATTAGTTTTGAAATCAGACCTTAATTTTATATAAAAATTTAATTTTTACAAAACTCCCTAATTCTACCCAAATCCTAGATGTTTTTACCATGAAAATTCTTTGTTTTTGCTTTAAAAGTGATGGAAAATAGTAAGGAATTGAAAGAAAAATGTTTGGAATTGATTAACTATGAATTGGGGATGAAGATTGTTGAAGAAAACTCATTTTTTGGGCTGGAACCTCGAAAATTAGGAGAAGAAAGGGTTCTACCCGGTTTTTAAAAGGTATTTATAATAGCTGGGCAGGGAAACTGTGCGTTCGTGGGTAATGAGGTGAGATCGCACAGGGTAAGGGAGCTGGGGCACTGTGATGGCGGGTGGGAGCATGCGTTCGCACAGGGGTAGAGGGGGTGCACAGTGCGGTCGCGAAGAACACTGTGCGATAACACAGCTTACCAGGACTGTGCTTTGCGATTGCACTCCAGGAGCTGCGTTCGCACAGTACAATATTTTAGGACCCCTGAAGACTACACTATGTGATCGCGGTTATACCTATGCGATCGCATAGTACAAAAACCTGGACACCAGATATTTGAAAACTAGCAGTTCATATAAAGTGAAAAACACCCTGTGGCCTATCCAAAACTCACCCGAGCCCCCAGGGCTCCAAACAAATCATCCACACAGGTCTAAAAATATCATACGGACTTGCTCGTGTGATAAAATTATGAAAATAACATGTAAATATATGAATTAAATCTCAAAACTCATCATATTTAATAAAAACTCTTAAAGTTCATAATTTCTCAACCGGATGTCCGAATCACGTCATACGAACTCCGTTTTTCACCAAATTTCATAGTTAACCTTTAAATATCATAACCAAGCTGTACCGGGCTCCGGAACCAAAATATGGACCCGATACCAATGATTTTTAGCATTATTTCTTTTCTTTAATTCACAAATATTTCAGCAAAACAATTTCCTTAAAAAATTGATTTCTAAGGCTTGGGACCTTGGAATTCATTTCCGGGCATACGCCAGAGTCCCATATTTTACTACGGACCTCTCGGGATCGTCGAAATACAGATTCGGGTCCGTTTACTCAAAATGATGACCAAATTCAATTTTTATCAAATTTAAATTCTAAAAATCACTATTTCTCATATTTTCACATAAAAGCTTTCCGGTTTCGCGCCCGGACTGCGCACGCAAATCAAGGTATTTAATTTTTGTCTTTTTATGGTTATTTAGCATGGAACATAGTCTAATTTTATAAAATGACCCTTTGGGTCATCACATCAAGTCTCCACGAGCTGCGCTGGGAATGATTCAAAAATATGCACAAGAAGTGCAGAGTGTAGTATGAGTACAACCGACCCCATGTACTCTGTAAGTGTCGAGCCTAACCTCGATTAAGTAGTGAGAAGGCTAAGTCAGGTTACTCACACTACAACTTGTACGCAGTATATAATAAAGACAAAAAAGGAAATATGAAACGAAATAAGACAGTCAACTAAAAATAATAGCTACAGCCTCACGAAATAAGCTAGTTACGTTCAGAATTACCAATCCTTATAGTTTCAAATGAAAATACCGTAAACCAACACATCTCAAGGAAATAGAAATACATAGGCGTGCAACCCGATCCCACCGTACAACACAGAATCCTCCCTTATTTCACCGTAACAACATTAACAGCAATAAACAATACATATATATATATATATATATATATATATATATATATATATATATATATATATATATATATATATATATATATATATATATATATATATATATATATATATTTCAGCGTGCAACTGATCCCACCATATAGCAATAACGATATCATAATTCACGCTTATTTCACCGTAACAATCCACCCTTATTCCACCTATTGTGGTGTGGAACTTAATCCCACCGTATCAGTACAAATTCACCCTTATTCCACCATATCAGTCCACCCTTATTTCACCTGTTGCAGCGTGCAACCCGATCCCACCATATCAATACTAAATACTCAATGTGCACAGTCAAATCAATAAAATCACAAGAACCGTTACGATCAATAAATACCAAGCTGAACCAAAAGGAAACATTATAAAACATGGAAATTCATATAGGTAATACCACACAGCAAGTCAAGTCCGGTAATGAAAATTAGAAGGTGCAAGTAAGTCTGTTACCCTAAGCCTGAATGGAAGGAACCCTATGCATACCACTGTTACTGTGTGAGGCACCTGAAGGTCAATTTCCAGAAGAAATATCCCAACAAGGACTAGCATGATTTAATGTGGATGGCTGCAACTGATCACCAGTAGTGCAAATTCAAAAGGTGTTTTATATAAAACACATTAATGAACTACATTTTACCTTAACATCCCAAAAGGCGTTTTAATGCGTTTTACATATTTTGGTAACTAAGTTTTTTTTTCACTCATTTAAGTATTTTGAGTCCAAAAAGATAACATTTCAGTTCGGACTCATAAAGAGGGGCAGTTGTTGATACCAATTTTGCCCTCATAATTTCTCAAACAACATATATATTTTAAAAATATCATTTTGCATCATTTTTTAAATTTACAAGATTTACGCAAGCATTTTTATAATTTTCCATAATTTTAGAGCTTTAAAAATGATTTTTCTTACTGGAATATTTATTAATTACTCCTTCAAATTATTTTGTGATGACTTGATCACTTAAAATTATTACTTGCATCCATAATACATATTTTAAATATTTTCTCCTCATTTTATATATTTACAATAGTATTTTTAAGCTATTTGCACAATCTTGCATGCATAGCCTATATTTTGTATTTTTATTACACTTGTCGTTTTGTTCACGGTCACAATAATATTTTAAAATTTTATAATCTTCTACTATTATTTTAAAGTATTAATTTGCATAAATAGAATTTTTATGCATTTACTTAACTATTTTTAATTAAATTATTTCCCTTTTAATCTCCTATTTAAAAATTGGCCCAATTCTAGGCTAATTTTCGGACCAATTTTGGCCCAAGTGCTTAGCCCACTCACACCCCTCTTCAGTAGCCCAATCCAAATGACCCTTTAATCCCCAAAACACTTCCAAAACCGGATCCAGGTCTCCTTAAACCTTAGTCGTTGATCAAAAATGATCAACGACTCACAACACCCCACCCTCTTTACTTATATCCCTTCACCCTAACCCTAATCCCCATTCCCTGAAGACCGTTGCCTCTGTATCCTCTCTTCTCCTCTCCACAAAACCTTAGCCGCCTTCCTAAAATTCCCCTAATCGCTCTCCTAATTCTACTGATAATGGGATTCAACTACTATTCTCTTGCCATATTCGAATCCTTTTGGTACTAGTTGTCCATTTGTGGTGTTACCTAAGTGCTTGCCTAAACATGGCAATTAATAATTTCAGAAATCGAACAAAAGGGGTTCGAATCGTTGATTTTGAGCATTGTTTCGTCTACATACATTCAATACCATATTATTTGAGTCTTATCCATTTAGATTTCTGTTGATTTACACTTTCTCTAAAACACTAAGGTTTACCGAATTTCTCCCTTAAATTGATTTTGAATTGATTTTCATGTTCTCTTTCCTTATTTGTTGTTTGATTTATTTCGTTTCCTTGTATTTTTGTTCAATCCTTACTGCTATATAAACCCCCCATTTCCCTTTTTGGGTCAGAGTTTAATCGACATTTTTCTTCACTAAAATTTGGGGTTTTTTCTGCTCTCTTGTTCTGTATTCTATTTTGGCCGGCTGAAAGCCAACGCCACTAAGACCTTGTTACTCAACCCGGTCTTGTTGTGAGAATTACTCGGAGTTCATCGAAGCTTTTGGGAACTTTGACGCATTGGGATTCTGGGTTTTTGTGGAAGTTTGTTCTTTACTGTTATTCGTTTAACTGGTGAGTTACTAGACCTTTGCAATTTTATTCCTATGTATCTGCAATTTGCATATGTTTTCACCTCTGAAATTTGTTAGCTTAATATTTATTCTGGGTTGTTCTTGTGTGCAAATCTTTTTGCTTTACTTCAATTTTAGCTCTCTTTAACCTTTAACTTCATAATTTTGATAATTTGAAACATGCCTAAACCCGATTAGAGTAAATTATGTTTTTTTTCAAGTCCGTCTAGCCTATGTGTTGCATACTACTACTGTTTGGGACCTTTGCACTTGCCAGCATCTCTTTGGTGTCTTATTATGCTTAAATCTGTAAATAATGTTATTCGAATATGCTTTACTCGCATAATTTGTACTCTTTTAGTTAACTAGTCAATTGTGTGCAAAACATGAATGTTTACATTAACTATATGGCATAAGTCTATTTCCCTATCCTATTCTGAATTAATGTGATAGTATCTTGCCTATGTAGCATGTTTTAATCTTGTGTTAAGACATTTTTATCAACCACAACTAGTTCTCTATCAATATGCCCTTTAGCATGTTTTTGGCTCCCTTCATTCGCTAGTAATTGTAATAATCTGCTTCCCTATCATGTCTAAATGTTGTTCTGCTACCAAATTAATATGACTATCTTAGCATAATTTGGATTCTTTCTTTTATTATGAATCTGTGTATGATACCTTCCACCAATCTTGCAAACTTGTTCTCCCTTAATTCTACTAATGTATGACTGCTTATGCACTAATTGTTGAACCTGTTTTTCAAATATTTTCTAAGTTTGTTCTTAAACCCTATGACTTATTCGATTATTTTCTTTATATGCTCAACTTGACTATGTTTGTATCCCTCAGTCCTTGTCTCTCAAATTTGTCTCATTCTCCTTCACTTGTCCCTTGTGCTCTCTTGAGTTCTCATTCTTAGCCGTCTGAAAGCCAAGGCTATCTAGGTTCTATTATTGAACCCCCTAGTGTAAGCACTGCTCGGGTTCCATTTGAGGCCCCCGTGAACTCTGACACACTAGGACTTTGGTCCTTAGTCATTCTCTGAAATTTAAACTACTCCTATACCCTTCTCTCCTATTATCTGTTGTATATTTGAGTTGGTTGATTTAAATGGTGCAATACTTGGAAATATGGTCAAATAAATCGACTTTGGGCTCCTTTATGGATTTTGGGGTCGTATGTTGAATATGGATCTTTCTTAGAGGCCTGGGTATGCTGTGTGAGACTTATTGAAGACCCAGACAATACTGTGTATTTCATTTGGGCCTGTTGTAGGCTTATTGCTTGTTTGTATAACATTTTTTATCTTAGTCATTATTGGTCCTGTAATAACTTTTGTATAAATTATTGGGGTATTAGTCAAAATGGAAAATAGGTAGATTTTAATATTTGCATGCAAAAATGGGTAGATAATATGCATATAGGACATGATGATTTATTTTCCATATGTGTTATCCAATCGCTATGTACACCTTAGAAACCATGCCATTAGGCAAGCACACACGCACACTGCCTGCTAGCAAGCATAAATAGAAAAAATGCTGCAATTATGTTTACTGCTATGTGCTATTAGAAAACCTGTCTATAGGAACCAATGTCACTGATTTTTCTTTCAATTCGCATCATTCATTAGAAATCATGCTTATAAGATTCCAATTACTCTATTTGGCGCTGTTCACGTAGAAAATATGCATGTAGGATTAAGATAAGACAAATAAATAAGCTCTAAATACTATGCATTAGAGATCCTGCCTATAGGGAATAATTGCTCGCCATAATTGGTTAATGCTAAACCACCTCAAACACTGTTTCATGTACGCTACTGTTAGAAAGCATGAGTAATTCTGGGAGTTCTCCAAGAAGATTTGTTACACTCAACTGCGTAGATCACCTAGGCACAACATATATAGGGTTAATAACCTAATACTTGAGATCGAAATAACCAGCTTGTAACAACTGTATAATCCTGTTTATGAGCAATATCTTGCATCTGAAACTGCCCGCTTATTTTGATTCAAAGCCACCTAGAAGCCATGTCAATAGGTCTTAAGGTTCTGAATTCTGAAATCTCCTAACTTGAATATTTGTTGTGTGCATCTGCTGTCTAAGTGTGGAGGTAAATGTGAGCCTCTAACTGCCTTTACATGAAGTCTTATGTGTTTTGTCTGTCGCTTAGCTTTACATTTTTTAGCAACCTAGATAAGGTCTAGGACTATCCAAATAGAGGTACAAAACCTCCTGGACCATAGGTATGGGACGGGTAGTGCACGCGTAGGGTACGACTTAGAATTGAATTAGAGCTCTTTTAGGTAAACAACTTTAACATAGTAATCGGGTAGCATGAGATGATAGTCTGTGCCCGCTGAATAATATGGGTAACACCCTACCCAAAGGGAGTTGCGAAATATTATTTATGTTGCACGGGGTGATCCTTTAGGCTAAAAAACATANACCCCCCCCCCCCCCCCATTTCCTTCTTTCTTCCTAGTAGAATTGACATCGTTGTACCTCTATATTTGCTTTGCGATAAAATTCTTAGATTTTTGTACTCTCTTTGTTTATTTTATCACGTAGCCTAATCCACATAATTTAAGTTCGGCCGAGACCCACAGTTGTGGACCTCGAGGAGTGCCTAACACCTTCTCTTTGAGGTAACTTGAGCCCTTACCCGATGTTTGGTAGCGTTGACTAGTTAAACCAGAGTCATTTTCACAATAGGTTCCATAACGCACATTTAAAATCGTTAGGTGGAGACTCTCCTCTTTTAATACCCATTTAAAAGAGTTTTCACACGTCAAAATCCGATTTCACGAGAAAAAAAGGCGCGACACATTGTCCCTCCATCATTTCTTAGCGAAACCCGTCATCTGAAATACAACAAAATAGACCCCATTGGTCTCACCTATACCCATGTTCCCCAGCTCCTTATGAAAGCTCTAAAGATAACGATGTGGGTCCTATTAAGGTGCACCACTTAAGTGAACTGGAAAGAGCTTTTGTCCAATCTCCATAAAGCCTTAAAATACATGGCGGGTCCATCACCGGCATGTGCCGCAACAACCGGCTGAACTACCCCAACTGGCGGGGATGCTGGAGTTTGATACTAGGGAGCCATCTGCTCCGGATTGTGAGTAGTAGGAGTCTGTGCTCCTCCCCAGCCTGAGAGACGACTGGTGCCATAGGAAATGTACCGGCCTGGGCCATACTCTCCATAAGGTACACAAAACAGACTAGAGCGTCCTGAAGCACTGGGGTGGCAATGAACCCCTCTGGGACCTGAGCTGGTCCAACATGTATAGTCTGAGATGGAACCTCCTCATCAAAATCTACCTGAGGCTCCGGTGCTGGTGCTGCTGCTCGAGTTCTAGGCTGTTATCTGCCCCTGCCTCGGCCTCGACCTCTGCCCCTCATAGGAGGTTCTGCTGAGGGCTTTAGCTGCTGTCTAGCTGAAGATGCGGTGCGTGTTCTCGCCTGAGAGATCAAGAATAGAAGAGTTCAATCATTAATGGTAGAAATAAAATCGCAAGACAGAGAAGAATAGAAGTAAAATTTTTCCTAACTCCTTAGCCTCTAGAAGATAAATACAAACGTCTCTGTACCGATCCTCCAGACTCTAATGAGTTTTCTCGTGAGACCTATGTAACCTAATGCTCTGATACCAACTTGTCACGACCCGGAATTCCACTGTCGGGATTGTGATGACGCCTAACATTTAACTTGCGGCAAGCCAACGTTAGATCAATTTATTCATTTTAAACAATTTAAATTAATTAATGATAAAAGACTGAAATAAATATAAGAATCCAAATTAATGTGCATAAGCTAAAACAACTAAAATATCTGATACAACTCTGGACCTGATGTCAAAATTTCACGAGCTACTATAATAGAACAAATAAGGGTCTGAATATAACGTGAAGCTCTCTGAAAGGAAAGTACACAACTAAATAAAAAGGGAAGGGGACTTCAGGAGCTGCGTGCGCTGAGTAGCTGTACCTCAAGTCTCCATAGTTGTCCAATCCGAGCACGCTAATAACCGCCACTAGGACCGACTCCAAAATCTGCACAAGAAGTGCAGAATGTAGTATGAATACAACCGACCCCATGTACTATGTAAGTGCCGAGCCTAACCTCGACGAAGTAGTGACGAGGCTAAGGCAGGTCACTCACACTACAACCTATACGCAGTATATAATAATGACATAAAAGGATATACGGAACGAAATAAGAAGTCATCTGAAAATAATAGCTACAACCTTAAGAAATAATCTAGTGACATTAAGAATTATCAATCCTTAGAATTTCAAATGAAAATACCGTAAACCAACACAGCTCAAGGAAATAGAAACACATAGGTTTTTGCAGCGCGCAACCCGATCCCACCATACAACACATAATCCCCCCTTATTTTACCGTAACAACATTAACAACAATAAACAATGTATATATGTTGCGGCACGCAACTTGATCCCACCATATAGAAATATCAGTATCATCATTCACCCTTATTTCACCGTAACAATCCATCTTTATTCCACCTGTTGTGGCGTGCAACCCGATCCCACCATATCAATATAAAATCACCCTTATTCCACCATATCAGTCCACCCTTATTTCACTTGTTGCTGCGTGCAACCTGATCCCACCATATTAGTACCAAATACCTAATGTGCACATTCAAATCAATAATTCAAATCACAAGAACCTTTACGATCAATAAATACCAAGCTGAACCAAAAAGGAAACATTGTACAACATGGAAATTCATATAGGTAATTCCACACAGCAAGTCAAGTCCGGTAATGACAATTAGAGGTGCAAGTAAGTCAGTTAAGAGAAGTAGCAGCGAATCATAAAAAATGTGAAAGGATCTAACATTATTAATAGACAAAAACACAGATTAACAAATAAGCATGGAAGGCATTTAGAGAAGATAACATTTAATACAGGGAAGGAGATAATTAAGGAAAAACGAAAAATCAGGGAAAACAAGTAATTCGGCGGTGTAAAAGCACTCGTCACCTTGCATATACGCCGCAACTCATGAAATTCACATAGCACATTGTTCGAGGTTCCTAATTTCCTCAATTTAAGGTTAAACTCAACACTTACCTCACCCCGCAGTCAATTCAGAGCTCTACCGGGGCTTTTGCCTAGAATCTGCCTCCAAACCACTCGTATCTAACCACAATTGACTCAATAATATTAAATATTGCTAAAGGAATTAATTACAACAACATCAACCCAGTAATAATACCACTAGTGTGGTCTGGGGAGGGTAGAGTGTATGCAGACCTTACCCCTACCACAGAGGGGTAGAGAGGAAAAATGCATAAATATAGAATTTCCAAACTTTACCCCATAAAGTCAAAAATTGACCCCGAGACCGCTTGATCAAAACTCAAGGTTCGGACCAAAATCCATTTACCCATCTACTCCCGAGTCCGATTATGTAATTTATTTTGGAATCCGACCTCAATTTGAGGTCTAAATCCCTAATTTACAAAAAAAAAAACCAATTCCTCCTCAATCCCTAGTTTTTCAACCATGGAAGAACAAAAATTAGGGCAAGAAATTAATGGGTGGTGTTAGAAATGAAGGAAATTAGTTAAAGTTCACAAACCTATTAATTGGTGTTGAGTTTTCTCTTCAAAATCACCTCTAGGCCGAGCTCAAATGGAAGGTTTATGAAAACTAGGAGAATCCCATTTTTTTGTCTGTTTTAAATCACAGGGCGTCAGGCCTTCTTCGCGTTTGCGAAGGGCCTGCTGCGTTCGTGATGTGCAGCAGCCCAAGTGGCTTTCACCTTTGCGGATCGTTCTTCATGTTTGTGAAGGCAAGCCCTCGGCCTTTGTATTCGGGAGCCAGTGCTCGCGTTCGCATAGAAGAACGACTGTCCCCTCCCCCAGGTCCCTAAAGCTATGCGTTCTCGAGAAGGTGATCACGTTCGCGAAGGGTAAGGCCCCCATTTCTTCGTGTTTGCGATTCAACTATCGTGTTTGCGATGGAGAAAATCCACCCAGCCGCAGTTCACTGTTCTCTTTCGTGAGAGTGCGTTCACGAACGTGAAGAAGGAAACACTAGAAACCAGCAGAAGTGGAAACCATCAATTTTTCTATTCTTAAACCATCCGTAGCCTATTTGAATTCACTCGAGCCATCAGGGCTCCAAGCTAAATATACACATAAGTCAAAAAATCTCTTACGAACTCGCTCGCACGATCAAAACACCAATATAACGCCTTGAACTACAAATCAGACACCAAATCAAATGAAATTTTCAAGAAAACTTTAAAACTTCTATTTTAACAACCGAACGTCTGAAACACGTCAAACCAACTCTGATTCTCACCAAATTTGACAGGCAAGTAATAAATATAGTAACTGACCTATGCTAGTGTCACGCCCCGAACCTAGGGGAGAGACCGGCACCCTGTGCCTCACCTATCCTTGCGTACCAACTTGCGACTAAGGGACTTTGAACATATAATGTCATACTTTGTCCATGGGCCATATTGCAAGTCAATTTGCGTACGCTGACTAAACATCAATATAAAGCTAGGCCGACAAGGCCGGCATAACTACTATAACTGGCAAACCAACAAAATATACATACCAGGCCTATAAGCCCAACATACTAAACTAACTGACATGATATGTCTGCAAGCCTCTACTGATGGATGTACTATGATCGGAACAGGGCCCCGACTTACCCATAACATATATATACATATATACACAAGATGTACATAAAACTCTAGACCCTGCAACTCCGAAGGACGTGAAGCTTACCGATCAAGTTGAACTCGGGCAACACCTACTGAGGAGGTCTACCCATTTGTCTGTCTGAACCTGCTCGCATGAAATGCAGCGTCCCCAGCAAAAGGGATGTCAGTACGAAATAATGCATCGAGTATGTAAGGCAACAAAATAACTGAAAGCTGAAACTGAACTGATAATATAATAACTAAAAGTAACTGGGAGTCAAAGATAATTTGAAGATAATCTTACCTGCTGATACTGACTCAACTCTCTCAATATAGTAAGAAAAATAGTTGTCCAGCCTTATAGGGCTTGGTATATATAACTGCTCTGCCATAGAAGGCTCGCTTATAGGCGCTCGGCCATACTAGGCTCTGTATCTCAGCCATTCTAGGCTCGCTTATAGGCACTCGACCACAGTAGGCTCATTATATAACTTACCATCTGATCTGAGGTTGCCCAATAGGGGACTACCCACCGATTATAGCTCGATGGTGGTGAAAATACTGTAATATTGTATATATATACCCTCTGCTCTCTTGCTGGAAGAAGACAATACTCAATTGAATATAAAGTCCCGATAAGGTAGAGTACTGTAACTTATGAGACTAGGATAATGTATATAAATTCGGGAGTATGAAATTCTCTCTTTGCGTCGTTATCAAACGCATGTAATTACTAGATAATGCCAAAATGAAGGAAGGGATTAGCCTTAACATACCTGAGCCGATTCTCTTGTCAATTCCTCTAATGCACATCAATTGCGATAAAGCACGAAACGTCGAGATCGAAGTAGGAAAAAATCCGTATGATATTCCTAATATCATAGCACATTATTTCTTATCCGGCTAATGTTCACTACATTTAAAGATAACATTTGCAATGACGAATAACCATTAAACCCGTTAATCACCAATGTTGTTGGTCTAAGTTCTAAAGTGGCAAGCATTCCATAACATTGTTCTTATTTTCCAAGTTATATTATCAATAAAGAGACCAAGCAAAGGTTCCAAGATTCTTACGTGTAACCAAGGCATTTTATGCACACATGCCATAACTCCATTCTTATTTCCAAGTTATATTATCAATAAGGAGACCAAGCAAAGGTTCCATGAATTCTTACGTGTAACCAAGGCATTTTATGTCTTAGGACTCATCATGTATATTGGTGCCACTTTGGCTTACCTTAATGCCAAGTGGCAGCTCCAAAAAGATCTGTATCTACTTAATCATAATAATCCCCACAATTAATCAATTATCCACATAAATTAAGAATTATCTCAAATTACTTAAAATACTACTCACTTTTAACATACCTTATACACCTCATTATCATGGTCATGTGGTACCTTGTATGGCACTAATCCATAACTATCGGGTATTGTAGTTTGGACCATATTTTATCTCAAAATGACAAACTTCGACGAAACTCGTCTTCTTAGATTTGCTTACCCTCTCACCTTCACAAATTTACTTATCTCTTATTTGAAATAACGTAATAATTATAATCCCAAAATAATCTCATTCCCGAACTTATGTCGTTTAACATACGACAAAACTTTAACATATGAAAATACGGGATGTGACATCTCATTTCCGAGCTTTCATCAATTTACTTATGGCGTACTTTCACGTACGAAAACATGTGGTGTAACAATTGGGTTCCATAACCAAAATACGAACCCGGTATCATCAAAGTCAAACATCAGTCAATTCTTTAAAATTATTAAACCTTTAAACTTTCAATTTTTGACAAAAATCAATAACTCGAGCTAGGGACCTCCGAATTCGATTCTGGGATACGCCCAGGTCCCAAATCATGATACGGACCCTCCGAGACCGTTAAAATATGGATTCAGGTCCGTTTGATCAAAAAACTGGCCGAAGTCAACTCAAATAGACTTTTAAGGAAAAATTTCATATTTTATCAGTTTTTAAACATAAAAGCCTTCCGAAAAATATATGAATGCACACGCAAATCGAGAAAGTCTTAAAGAAGCTATTGGAGGCTTCGAAACATAGAATTAGGTTCTAAAACTCTAGATGACATATCGGGTCATCACATTATATATTGTTGCGGAAGATCGTTGGTTAACTAGCACATAATCACACAAAAAAAAATAGAGAAGAAAAATCAACACAAGGATTTAAGGAGGTTCGGCTAAGCCTAATCATCGGGGCAGAAGCAGAGAGAGTTTTCCATTATGAATGAGAATAAAACCACTATATAATCTATAGAATCCCCAACTACAACCCCTATATATAGATCCCAAATAGCGCCAAACCTATAAGAGAAAATATTTCCCAATTTGACAAGGACAATAGCTTTTCCTTTGCCAAATCTTTTAGAACAATGAGTTTTCCTAAACCTATAGGGATTATGAGTTTCCTAAAAATACAAGGAAATAATTCAAGCCACAAAATAACAAATCTTCTCCTTGGCTTGAATTCTCTTCATCAACAGGAACAACTTCTCTATGCCTTCCCCTCAGCACTCGCAAGGGCTCTACCCATTGCCGCAGACATCAACCAAGTCTAGGCAACGCCTAAACTTGTTAAGAGGCTCAATCTCTTTAGCCATAGCACTAATCTGTCGATTTGGTTATGTACTCGGAATAACTTACGGATAGATATAAAACTCAAACACATCAACGGTCTTTGCAACTTCCAAAGCAAATCCCACAAGATTCGTATGTCCAAGAAGATTCCCATCAACTACGTGTGCAAACTTTTGCGGTTGGTTGATCACTCTTTTCTCTCTGCCTGTTGCATTGCTATATCGTTGTTGTTGCCCATGTGCATCAACATTATCATCTTGATAAATATTTTGCACCTCCTCCACTTCATCTACTCTAGAACTACTGGGCTGAGCTAGTGGAGATTCAATTCTAGCTTTATGCGGTCACTGACAGTACGATCTGTTTCTGCTCTTGCCTTCTCCCTCTGACGTCGAGTGAAACATATTCATTGAATATTACATCCTTATTGATAATTAGCCCTGGGGTCTTTCGATCTGTGCACCACAACCTATAAACTTTCACTCCAGTTGCATACCCTAGAAATATGCACTTCTTTTCCCTCGGTTCAAGTTTTCCATCCATCACATGAGCATAAGCAAGACAACCCAATATCCTTAAATTTTAATAATCAGCAGCGAACCGGACCATACCTCAAAAGGATTTTTTAACCCAATAGTTGTGGATGGAGATCTGTTGACCAAATAACAAGCTGTATTGATTGCTTCATCCCAAAAATCCTTGCTAACACATGAGTGCGAAAGCATGTTTCGTGCCCTATCACAAAACGTTTTGTTCATACGTTTTGCAATACCATTTTGTTGTGGTGTTACGACACAAGTGCAGTGTCTCATTATGCCCTTTTTGCTGCAGAAATTATCAACCTCAAAATTGTAAAATTTCAACCCATTGTTAGTTTGAAGCACTTAACTTTTCTTTCTGTCTGCCTCTCAACCATCGTCTTCCATTTAACAAATGTCTGAAATGCCTCATCTTTTATTTTCAGAAAATACACCCACACCATCCTTGAGTAATCATCAATCAAAATCATAAAATACTTGGCACCACTCTTGGAGGGAACTCTGTTTGGACCCTACAAGTCTGAATGTATACAATCTAACTTGTCTCTGGTCTTGTGCTCGATCTTTTTGCCGAAATTTACCCTTGTCTGTTTACCAAATACACAATGCCCACAAAAATTTAAATCTTGATTTTTGTACCCATTCAGCAAATTCTGCTTACTCAACAGAGACAATCCATTATCACTCATATGGCAAAGTCACAAGTGCCACAACTGAGACTGATTCAGATCACTTTTCCCAGAAGCTACAACAACTTCCCCTTCAACTACACTGGCCTGAAGATGATACAATTTAGAATGCAGTTTTTCCTTCACGAGTACCACGGAGCCTTTACACACTTTAAGTATTCCATTCTCGGAGTGAAATTTATACCCTTGATCATTCAAAATTTCTCTTTATCCGAAGAACATGCCAATACTCAATTTTTCTGATAATTCCATCGAACATTCTCAATTTGATATTACCAATCCCCTCTACTGGTAATGGATTATCATCTCCCATGTAGACAGTCCCACTCATTTGCTTGTAAGTTGCAAACTAATTCTTGTATTGACACATGTGGAAAGTAGCAGCAGAATCAAGAACCTAAGAATTCTGCCCATGAATAGAACTCACGGCACAAACTTCCCCTACATAGTCACTTCATCAGAATTATCGTCAGTATCAACATTGTTTGCCGAATTATCTATTTTCTGGTTCCCTTTTTTTCCCTTCATCTTAGGACAATGACTCTTGTAGTGACCTTTCTCCCCGCACTCATAATAATTTTTCTTCCTTGCTCTAGACTTTGATCTAGCGGTTGAATTTTTTCTGTTAAAGTCCTTTTGTTCTGCTCTTCCTCTAATCGCAAGACCCCAACCCTCAATTCTGATGTCTGGAAAGCTCTTTTTCAACTCTTTAGATTTTAGTGCATTACTAACATCTTTCAATGAACTGTTATCTTTCCTATATAGCAGCGTATTGGCAAAAGTATCATAAAACATTGGTAAAGAACATAACACAATCAAGGTCTGATCCTCACTCTCAATTTTGATATCCACATTCTTCAGGTCCATTATAATTGAATTAAACTCATCAATGTGAGTTTTAACAGGTGTACCTTCGTTCATCTAGAGATTGTATAACCTTTTTTTCAGGTAGAGCAGTTTATCAGCGATTTCTTAGAATACAAATCTTCCAACTTCTTCCATGCCATTGCTGCAGAAGTTTCTTTAGCAATTTCCCAAAGAACGCTATTTGTAGCATTCATGAAGATCGCACTCAAAGCCCTCTCCTTGAGGTCTGCCTTCTCTGTCTCTTTCATCTCTTCAGGAAAATCCTCATCAATTGCCTTCCATAACCCTTATAACACCAGGGACGATTTCATCCTAATCTTTCATAGACTAAAACTAGAACCCCCGTCAAATTTATCTACTTCGTACTTTGTTGAAGATGATGAAGACATCTCATCTTAACCCTAGATTATATGTAGAAACGCGAACCTTGCTTTGATACCAATTATTGCGGAAGATCGGGGGTTAACTAGCACACAATCACACAGAAAGCCAATAGAGAAGAAAAATCAACCCATGGATTTAATGAGGTTCGGCTAAGCCTAATCCGCGGGGCAGAAGCAGAAAGAGTTTTTCACTTTGAACGAGAAGAAAAGCACTATACATTCTATAAAATCCCCAACTACAACCTCTATATACAGATCCCAAACAGTCCAAACCTATAAGAGAAAAGGTTTTCCAATTTGACAAGGACAATAGCTTTTCCTTTCCCGAATCTATCATGACAATGAGTTTTTCTAAATCTATAGGGATTATGGGTTTTGTAAAAATACAAAAAAATTATTCAAGCCACAAAATAACATATATATAAAATAGAACAATCTGCATACACTTGCTTATAATTATGATTTGCCGCTAAAAAGTAGGACTCAAGCTTTCAATAGTATGGTAATTAATATTTCTAATTGAGTGTATTCATTGATGTCAGAACATCCCAGTATCTTGATTCATTTCTCTTGAAGCATTGACTTGGTAATTTCCATAATGAGAATTGTTGTAAACAAGAAAATCTTGGGTCAAGATATTAGAAAGATCATTGTGAATAAAATAAAAAAAGGAGATTGGTCAAATTCTTAAATTGAAAAATACGCATCAGCATGTGGAAAATGGTAAGATCTAAATCTTGTCTCCGCAAGTGTGGACTTTTGGTTCATTCAAAACGCAGCAAAGTAGTTGTGTTTGTAAAATCATGCTAATGATGACTTAAGATTAGTTTATTAACGGCTTTAAGTACAGGGTAATCTTCCTCGTTCACATGAATTAATTGTAGGATAAGATTGATTTATCCAAGATTTTTGTTAGGTAAAACTTAAATTCTAGTGCTACTGGCCTTTCTTTTCTAATTTTCTTATGTACCTTGTTGCAAACAAAAAATTTGAGGACATATTATAGTGTTACACTTAGGTTATGTTACAACTCGTAATTTGTTTTACAAGGTAAGTTCCTGAACAATATTTTATAAAGATAATGAATCACAAGAGTTGTGAAAGGTTCTAAAGAATTCAAACTTAACTTTTCTGATAGATAAATTAAGTGAACAGGCATGCAAGGAAGAGATGCAAACTCCATCTGAGGGGTGAAACTCTATTCATATTTTATTCTTATTATTATGGAATTCGATACAAATATTGCCAGATGATAAAGTTAATCGAAGTGGTAATGAGAAAGTTTATTTGCCAAATTTCTTGCTAAAGCAACAAAGTAAGGAAGCCTAGATTTTAGTCAATAAAAAGGTCACTTCATTTGAATTTACTGTTTGTATATACTGTAATATAATTATAACGGAAAAGTAACTTTCTTCAATATTCATCCCATCGTTCCATTCAAAGTTGATTCATCACAGTAGAGCGGCCAAATTGGTCTCAAACTTGACATCCATCAACAGGCCCATGGAGAAATGGTAATGGGCTCTACTGAAGGTTAAGTAGTGGGCTCATATCGAAAACCTGCGTGATCCAGAGTCTCAGGGCGCCTTCTAATGGCTTTATTAAAGCCCTAAATGTACAAAAATTTTACATCGCTATACTAGGTTATACACTTATTTACCTCTATTAGAGAGGCTATCACTTTGTATTTTTATATATAAATTAGTGATAAATAAAACCCCCTTAATATTAGACATTTAATAAAGAACCTCGACCATCATAAAAATCTTAATATAAGATCACATGATATAGTCTGGAAAAGCTATATCAAGCCATAACCATAGCCCAAGATGTAATCACATGATATACCACATAACTCAGATATTCACAACAATAATTGATGACCACCTTAGCTGCCCAAAGCAAATTCGGTATCGGTAGTAAACCTTATATCAAATAGAACTTCGTTCAAAACCTTCATACACTGCCGATGATGAAATAAACATGCAGAAACTCATAACCATCCTTCAGATCAACAAGTGAAGAAGCTCACCCGGCCGACAAGGTCCATTGTCCAAATTTTGCGTGAAAATATGGTATCCTTCTCCCAAACATTCCTAATCCCAATATGGTAGTGCAAATCTCAGGTCTAGAAACCTCATCTACGCCAATACAAGAAGACCAACCGATAAGTCACACAAAGCCATATGGAACCCCACGCATCGCAGTTTCGTACACCAAAACAAGTAATAATTCAGACAAGACAAATAATAGTAAGAAAGTTAAATAAGAAGGATACTAAGCAAATTAAGCAGATGTGGTAATATTTAGATCTTCTTATGAACTATTTTCAACAAAGCAAAAGCCAATACACACGAAATAAGTATAAGGAGTTACATCTCATCACAGTACCCTTGCGGTGCACAACCCCATTCAATCATGTCAATCCACATTGGGGTACCACTCGAGCCATAATGCTCGGGCTCACTGATCACATGTGCGTCAACATCAAGCGCGATAGAGTGCACATATATAACTGTGGGAAGATGATTAGGCATAAACAATACTGAGAAAGACAAGCATAACTATGGTGCGATAAGCAAATTAACATCACGAGGGCCATCTCACCCATAACGCCATAAGGCCTAAACGAATTTACAATATGTGTGGAAATAATCATGTAACCACACAACCCGTCATATCATAAGAGAGAAACATAACATAGACCAAGGCGCGAATAATATCCATTCCGCCTGATGATATACATTTGGTAACAGTTGCGCAAGAGCAAGCATATCTGATCTGAGACATAATACATATTCTCATTAGGCTGACAAATAATCCCCTAACCAAATTTTGACCATTCCAAAATAGGTAAATAACCTTCCAAAGGTCCATAACAACCTTTCTATAACACTTACCATCAATTATCCAATCCTCAATATTTTTTCACAATTCGCTGCCAAGGAATAGTCTGCCTATGATAACATCCAGTCTCTAAACCTCATGAATACCAGGATATTTATATCCGATCTCAACACCTCTTACTCAAATGGTTGATACGTCACTCATACTCCATCATCTTATAGAAAATACCCCACAAGTCAAATTACAATGCATCTGCCAACATGCACACTCTCCTCTGGCAACATCAAATAGTGTCGGCATTCTCTTAAGCAAATTATTTGTGTCATCAAGAACTCATATCCTTCCCTTCAAAACTAAATCACAAATTTGAACTAGCAACTTTCATCCCCACACGGTGCACCACCACTAACATGATAACTCATGGATATACGAAAATCTCATAAAACCATAAACAAGTTGAACACCTCATCAACCGAGAAGCTTTCATTTAACTCAATTTAGGAGAACATCACCACATGCAACTCCGGCCGTGGCCAAAACCATGGTGAATTCTTCAGAACTTATTAACACATAATCGGGTCAATAGAACTGATCTTCTCTTACTCAATCGAGTCACGCAGACTACCAACCTGAAAGTAACTCAATCTGATATGCTCGTTCTGAATGAACCTTGTGTGAATTCAAAGCAGATCCGGTTACCATTCACTACTGATCTCAAGCCCTATTCATTCACAAATTCAAAAGTCCTTAAGTTCCACATATGATCTGGAACTCATCAGAACCTTCTCGATAACCACTCACCTTACTCTTATCTTCAATACACAACTAATACGCACCGAGCAACCCGCGCTTCACCAACACATGACTATTCAAAGAAACAACCAAGAAATCCCTCATCCGGAAAGCTGATACAATGCATGATCCTGCAATCCGATAATTAATAGCATACTCCCCTACTAGCTCGAAGCAACAGAACACATCATCGGAAATCCATAGCACCATATCTTCATGGCTGCCCCGATCCCGCAGTGCTATTTGGATGAATACTTCAAAAACTCATGCAATACTAGTCATAGAACACTCCGAAGAATTTGCCAAGCGCATACCCATCCTTGCAAGAGTTAGGCAAACTCCCCAAAATGCTCTGAAATGATAATATATGCATTCTACCGAATGGAAACCTCATACAAAACGCACGATCCAAACTTATCATGTAGGAGATAACCTACTGGTTGTACTCAAATCAACATCTAACCATGAACCCACCATAACCACAATAACTAGGCCATCATCCAGTCTTCCCAAGTCCATGCTTACTAACTAGATACAAGAATCTGCCTCGTACCCCAAATGAATGACTGAAAGATCTTTCACTACATCTGTTCCCGAGACTAGACAACACCTCACGACGATAATCAGGTATCTATAGCCCTTCGTAATCCATTCACAATGTCACAAACTGTCAGCGCATAGCTGATACCGAGTGCGCAACATCGTATATAAACGATATGAAGAATCAAAACCGCAGGTTTCAAGCTGAAACAAGGCTGTACGATAAGGAATGAAAGAAGGGAAATTATCCTAAATGCATTGTAGCCTCTCGAATATAGGTATGTACACCATCATATCGATTCATAAGACTCTATTAGACACTTGCTCATGACTCGTAGAACCTACGAACCTAGTGCTCTGATACCAACTTGTTACGACCCAAATTCCATTAGTCGTGATGGAACATAACCCAACCCGTTAGGTTACCCAATTAACAGTTATGTCACGATCCAAATTCCCAACCTTAGGGATCGTGATGGCGCCTAACACCACACTTGATAGGCAAGCCAATGTTAGGGTTCGATTAGCTATTTTTCTTTGATTATCCTTTAAACATAATAAAATAAATTTAAAGTAAACTTAATCTAATGGTTTCCAAAGTATAACTCCAAATATAAAATAATAAGAAAATAAATAGACTGAGCCACGAACTAATTATATAAATAACTCTAAGACTACCCCAGGGTCTGGTGTCATAATTCATGAACTACTAAAGAATACTACAATTAATGGGCTGAAAGAAATAATATAACTGTTTTAGGAAAATTATAAAACAGTCTCTACGAACTAAGAGAAGATTCTTGGGATCTGCACACGCCGGCAGATATACCTCGTGTCTCCGGATAATGAATAACGACTACTAAAAATCTCTACTGTTGGTGGTACCCTGATTTGCAAAAAAGAGTGCAGAGTGGAGTATCAGTACAACCGACCCCATGTACTGAGTAAGTGTCGAGCCTAACCTCGACGAAGTAGTGACAAGGCTAAGGTGGGGAAATTATAACTTAACCTGCGATAATATATGTATATAATAAAGTAAAAAAACAATCCTACGCAAACAAGAAAATATAACTGCAACAATGAATAATTAAAATAACTCAGTCACCTATTCCAGCCCTCAGCTGTGACCAAGATCTCACATAAATTTCCAAACTTTACTTTAAAACAATCGTATGTGCATAATATGAGAAACATTAGAGTAAAACAATAAAGCTTCCAAATCTTTGTAATTAAAATCAGTAAAATATAAATATCCTCCCTCATCACTGTCTTGTTGCGGCGTGCAACCCGATCCCACCTGTCCACCCTTATCACTATCATTTATTTCCCCTGTCCACCCTTATCACTATCATTTATTTCCCCTGGCCACCTTATCACTATCATTTATTTCCCCTGGCCGCCCTTATCACTATCATATTGTCCACCCTTATCACTATCAATTGATTTATTTATCAAAAACTTTCACAATTCAGGCCAAGCCTTTCACAACACGTTTATCTCAACAATTGTAAACATAACATAGTATAGCTCACAAGCTGTATCCAATATTATTTCATAATGAAACCAACCAGAATATATGTAAATATCGTAACACTGTCATCCACCTCAACCTTTATGTACCATAACAAAATCAAGGGAACAACAAACACTTTTAACACGCGTGCAACAATACTTGGCAATAATCTAATGAAAACAAATAGTCAAGTAGCATATGCGGAATAATTCAATTACGTACTTGAACATATTTCTAAAAGCCGCATATAAATGAATATTTTCATCTATTCACTCATGACCTAAATTTAATGAGCTCCAAATAGTTTATCTTATCCTACCGTTTTACATTTAAAGTATGGGGTCCTACTCTACAATATTATAAATACTTTTTTTTGTTTGTTTATTGGTCTAAGGTTTAAGACTTCACTAAATCTTCAAAACAAAAACATAAAAACGATAATCCAAATGCATTATTGATCTATATAACATCAAGACAAAAGTACATGTGGCTCTTATTCAGGTCTTAGATTTATTACATCAAAGATCATCACTTGATCATATAAACCTCAACAATCATAGAAGTCAAGCCGGGAAGCAAATAAATGGAAAACGGAAGACGGATCATGGTAAACAATAATTTGGTAATGCATAGGTACTCGTCACCTGATCTATACACTACACACAAGCAATTTCACATAACAATCAGGTTGGGTATTCCTATTCCCTCAAGTCAAGGTTAAACCAAGCACTTACCTCAACTTCGTAGGCCACTCATTGTTCAATTATAGTTTTTCCTCTTGAATTCACTTCCAATACACTCGAATCTAACCAGAATTAACTTAATATCATTAATTAATGCTAAAGGAACTAACTTTACTGCAAATTACAATTTTCCTAAGTTTTTTCAAAAAAAGCTAAAACCCGACCCCGGGACCGCTTGGTCCTAACTCGGGGTTCAGACCAAATTATGTTTACCCATTCATCCACGAGCCCGAATATACAATTATTTTCGAAATCCGACCTCTATTCGAGGTTCGATTTTACAAAATTCCCTAATTCTACCCAAACCCTCAATTTTTACCATGAAAATTCTTAGTTTTTGATTTAAAAGTGATGAAAAAGATTGGGCAAATTGAAATATAACCAAAAACAAATGAGTAGAGAACACTTACCCCAATTCCTATGGTGAAAATCGCCCAAATCCGAGTTCCCCAACACAAAATATGACCGAATGAACAAACCCTAATTTTATATATTTTTTTGCCAGTTATTCTGCCTCGTTTCTCATACCAAACGATCCTGTAACTCGATTTTTATGTCTCCAATGGATTCCTTGTGAAATTCTGGTAAATTTAGGCTTTTGAAT
Organism: Nicotiana knightiana; assembly: GCA_005239525.1. Lineage (NCBI taxonomy): Eukaryota > Viridiplantae > Streptophyta > Magnoliopsida > Solanales > Solanaceae > Nicotiana > Nicotiana knightiana. The sequence continues at coordinate 61,624 of ML386980.1, read as the reverse complement.
CACTCAATTTGACCTAATAATGAAAGAGATATGTAGGTTTTAATATTTGCAAATAGTGCAGATTTTTAAATACGCCGTCAGTGACAATTTCGTAATTAATCTAAAAAATATGGCAACCGTATTTTTAGTAAAAATGACCATAAATTCCTCATGCGATGTCAAAATTCAATGGTTCTTTTTGCTTGGGTCTGTAATTACGATACAATTCTAATACTTCATTCAAAACAGAAATTGGAGCTCATTTGTTCAATATGATATCATTCATGCTTGAAGAAACGACGTCGAAGCATAAGAAAGAACAAGCGCAACACAGCCCAAACCTATTCGAAACTCACCTGAGCTCTCGGAGCTCTAAATCAAACATGCACGCAAGTCTTAAAACATCATACGGACTTGCACGTACGATCAAATCATGAAAATAACATGTAAAACTATGAATTAAACCTCAAAACTCATCATTTTTCTCAAAAACACTTCAATTTCACTATTTCTCAACTGGACGTCCAAATTACGTCAAATAAACTCCGATTCTCACCAAAATTCACAGTTAGTATTCAAATACTATAACAAATCTGTACTGGGCTCCGGAACCAAAATACGAGCCCGATACCAATGGTTTCAAACATTAATTCTTTTCTTTATTTAATTAATAATTCAGCAAAACAATTTCTTTCAACAATTGATTTCTAAGGCTTGGGACCTCAGAATTCATTTTCGGGCATACCAAGTCCCATATTTTACTGTGGACCTCCCGGGATCGTCAGAACAAAGATCCGGGTCCGTTTTCTAAAAATGTTGACCCAAGTCAACTAAAACCAAATTTAATTCTAAAAATTATTATTTCTTATATTTTCACATAAAAGCTTTCCGGTTTCACGCCCGGACTGTGCACGTAAATTGAGGTAATTAAAATAGTCTTTTTATGGCTAATAAGCCTAGAACGGAGTCTTAATTCATAAAATGACCCCTTGGGTCATCACAATCTCCACCTCTAAAACAAACGTTCGTCCTCGAACGGACATAGGGAATTACCTGAAATGGAAAAAAATGTGGATATCTACTCTGCATGTCCGACTCGGACTCCCAAGTCACTGCCTCAATGGGCTGACCTTTCTATTGCACCCGAACTGAAGGAAAATCTTAGACCTTAACTGACGAACCTGCCGGTCTAGAACGGCTACCGGCTCCTCCTCATAAGTCAAGTTTTTGTGCAACTGGACAGAGCTAAAATCTAACACGTGGGATGGGTCACCATGGTATTTTCGGAGCATAGACAAGTGGATACCAGATGAACTGAGGATAACCCTGGAGGCAACTCAAGTCTATAAGCTACCTCCCCCACTCTATCAAGAATCTCAATCGGCCCGATATACCTAGGGCTCAACTTACCCTTCTTTCCAAACCTCATAACACACTTCATGGGCGACACACGAAGCAATAACCTCTCTCCAACCATGAATGCCACATCACGAACCGTACGATCGACGTAACTCTTTTGCCTAGACTGAGCTCTGCTTCTGTCTCTTCCCCTAATTGTAGCTATTATTGGGGATTCATCTCCTGTCCGGTTGTAGACGCTTTGCGCATTGCCGAGATTTGTGAGAGGACGAGAATAGACAAGTTCAATCATCAATGGTAGAATAAATTCGCACGATAGAGTAGAATAGAAGTGAAATAGTTCCTAACTTCATAGCCTCTGAGAGATAAGTACAGACGTCTCCGTGCCGATCCTTCAGACTCTACCAAGTTTGTTCGTGAATTGTGAGACCTAAGCAACCTAGTGCTCTGATACCAACTTGTCACGACCCAAATTCCCAATCTTAGTGATCGTGATGGCGCCTAACACCACACTTGCTAGGCAAGCCAATGTTAGAGTTCGATTAGCTATTTTACTTTGATTATCCATTTAAACAAAATAAAATAAATTTAAAGTAAACTTAATCCAATGGTTTCCAAAGAATAATTCCAAATATAAAATAATAAGCAAATAAATAGACCGAGCCACGAACTAATTATATAAATAACTCTAAGACTACCCCAGGACCTGGTGTCACAATTCACGAACTACTAAAGAATACTACAATCAATGGGCTGAAAGAAATAATATAATAGTTTAAAAAAAAATTATAAAACAGTCTCTACGAACTAAGAGAAGACTCTCGGGATCTGCGAATGCCGGCAGATATACCTCGTGTCTCCGGATAATGAATAACGGCTACTAAAAATTTGAACTGTTGGCCGGTACCTGGATATGCACAAAAAAGTGCAGAGTGTAGTATTGGTACAACCGACCCCATGTACTGAGTAAGTGTCGAGCCTAACCTCAACGAATTAGTGACGAGGCTAAGGCGGTGCAATTATAACTTAACCTGCGACAATATATGTATATAATAAAGTAATTAAACAATCCTACGAAATAAGAAAATATAACTGCAACAATGAATAAATAAAATAACTCAATCTCCTATTCCAGGCCTTAATTGTGACCAAGACCCCACATAAATTTCCAAACTTTACTTTAAAACAATCGTATGTGCATAATATGATAAATAATAGAGTAAAACATTAAAGCTTCCAAATATTTGTAATTAAAAACAGTAAAACATAAATATCCTCCCTCATCATTGTCTTGTTGCGGCGTGCAACCCGATCCCACGTGCCCACCCTTATCACAATCATTTATTTCCCATGTTCACCCTTATCACTATCATTTATTTCCTCTTTCCACCCTTATCACTATCATTTATTTCCCCTGTCCGCCATTATCACTATCATTTATTTCCCCATGACCGCCCTTATCACTATCGTATTGACCCCCCTTATTACTATCAATTGATTTATTTATCAAAAACTTTCACAATTCAGGACAAGCCTTTCACAACACGTTTATCTCAACAATTGTAAATAGAATACAATATAGTTCACAAGCTGTATCCGATATTATTTCATAATGAAACCAGCCAGAATATATGTAAATATCGTAACACGGTCATCCAACTCAACCTTTATGTACCATAACAAAATCAAGGGAACAACCAACACCTTTAACACGCGTGCAACAATACTTGGCAATAATCTAATGAAAACAAATAGTCAAGTAGCATATACGGAATAATTCAATTACGTACTTGAACATATTTCTAAAAGCTGCCTATAAATGAATATTTTCATCTATATACTCATGACCTAAATTTAATGAGCTCCAAATTATTTATCTTATCCTACCGTTTTACATTTTTAAAGTCTGGGGTCGTACTCTACAATATTATCAATACTTTTTTTGTTTGTTTATTGGTCTAAGGTTTAAGACCTCAATAAATCTTCAAAAGAAAAACATAAAAATGATAATCCAAATGCATTCTTGATCTATATAACATCAAGACAAAAATTTATGTAACTCTTATTCAGGTCTTAGATTTATTACAGCAAAGATCATCACTTGACCATATAAACCTCAACAATCATAAAACAGTCAAGCCGGGAAACAAATAAATGGAAAACAGAAGAGGGATCTTGGTAAACAGCAATTTGGTAGTGCATAGGTACTCGTCACCTCACCTATACACTACACAAGAAATTTCACATAACAATCAGGTTGGGGATTCCTATTCCCTGAAGTCAAGGTTAAACCAAATACTTACCTCAACTTCGCAGGCCACTCACTGTTCAATTATAGCTTTTCATCTTGAATTCACCTCCAATACACTCGAATATAACCATAATTAACTTAATATCATTAATTAATGCTAAAGGAACTAACTTTACTGAAAATTATAATTTTTCCTAAGTTTCCTAAAAAAGTTAAAACCCGACTATTTTACCAAAGAATTAGACCCTTTGACTAAAGCTTATTTTTAACATGAACACGGGTTACTGATAATCAAGGAAATGAGAAAAATGAATAACAGACAATATTGCAGAAATATAGAAAAGCGAAGTCAATTATATTCGAGAATCAAATGCCTTTACAAGCCGTATTCCCCTCCATTATATAGGAAAGTCTTATAGCATACAACTCTTGATATGGCTTCTCATTAATGACTAATTAGGACATTAATGAGGTGTTACAAAGGAAAACGGTAATTGGGGTATAGTTACATAATGTTCGAGTAATCAATTGTGGGTCTTTGAATCTGCCCGTAGCTTTGTCTAGATTCATTCTGACCGTGCCTCTCCATGTTTTGATCGGGTTGAGTTTCCCGTGGATGATAAGCTCGAGGGTTTACTGAATCGTGCCTCTTTGTTCCATACCTCTTCAAAGAATCGCATCCAACTGTCGCGTTTTCCTGTGTCCACGTAACTGGCTGAGTTGTCAAAAGCTGGCTTACGTGTGAAACTCCTTTTTACCAATACAGATAGTCCCCCCACTTATCATATATTTAACGATTAATATTTGGTAAGTGGATATTCATTTATGGCGGGAATATTTTGCCAGTGCTTTTCCTCGACTCATTGTATCCTTCTCTGCACCATAGGCGTCGTATGTCAGTTCCATTTAATGCTCATACCACGTGTCCTTTTGGGATTGGTTCTGCATTTACTCGGCACCTTGCGGCTGTGCCAGTTTCGAAGTGACATCTTCAATTATGACTTTTTCATCATTATTTTTTTTTCCCATGTTTGACGGTTGTCCTGAAGTATAAATACTTTTCTTCTTTTCTTTGCTTCCACGAAACACTTTTCTAACTTTTTTTTTGTAAAGAACTTTCTTCTTGCCTTTGTAAACATGTCTTCTTCAAGCCAACCTCAGGGAGTAATAGATATTGAAATTTTAACGCCATCTTCTGCTCCGACTAGGAGTCGGAGGGATGGTAGACTTAGAAGTCTAGGATGCACTCCTTCGAGGGGCTCTTCTTCTTCTCAGATAGTTCCTTCTCCTTCCACTAGATCTCTAGTTTCTCCAAGGTTTAGGGTTTCTCGGTCTTTGTCTAGAGGTATAGGTGAACGACTTCGTGCACCTGGAGTCGATGAAATTGTCCCTGCTGAGTTTGTTTTTGCTAGGGATAGTCAAGTTCTTGTAGATCAATCTTCTTCTCTTGAAAGTGTCGAAAGATATTCAACCCTTATAACTGAGGGTCAGATTTCCCTTGTGCGTAGGGAGTGCTTTTGGAGGCTGACTTCCCTATCTATATTCTGAATAGTAATAAAAGAATAACATCTTACAATATGGGATATTCTTTTGTCTATACGTACCCTTTCACTCTAGGGTTTAGGCCCCTCATTGACCCAGTCATAATTAAGTTCTGCCATTTTTTCAATATCTGCTTAGGACAAGTTGGTCCGCTTGTGTGGCGAGTTGTCACGTGTCTTAGGAGTTTGGCTTCTTTAGATTCGGTTCCTTTTACTTTCAACCATCTTATTCATCTCTACTCTCTTTCCTTATTTCGTGAAGAGTTTTTTACTCTGACTGCTAGAAGCAAAAGAGTGCTGGTAACCCCTGGAGATGATAAGGATAGGAGTTGGTACCTCCGGTATGTTGCTGTACCCACTGTTGGTTTAGAGGGTAAGAAAATCTTCCCTTCCCTGAGAAGTCAACCCCTCTTTTGATGAAATTTAGTCGGTTCATCCCCCCATTTTTTTTCTTTGTATCAATTGGTGGTTACCCCTAGTCCCATCGGGGGTAAATTTAGATTTTTTTAAAGTCCCCAAATGACAACTTAGGGGCACCACAATGTATATAAAAATTTTATGCGGCTAAGTATAAGTTAATACTTAGTTTTAGCTATTTTAATATATTAATGTTAGTACGACTTTTATTGAGTTTCTGTTTCACTCTTTAAGTCTTTTGTATGCTTCATTTTTTGAGGTTTTAGTTTTACCTATGAGTTTTGCATGTGGAATGCTTTAGACTACTCGTACCTTTTTGTAATAGGCACGGTGTCATATTAAATATGTGCCTTTTTGTAATAGACATAGCTTATCGAAGAGGGCCCTTTATAATTTACATGAAGAAGACGTCTCAACTTCATGATAATGCAATAGAGTTATTGGAATTTTACACATGTTTAAGAATGTTTCCAAGGAAAGTTTTTTGTTTGAACTTCCATGACATTTTACATGTGTTTGGTTATCGTCTAAAACTCATGTTTGCAACTGTTTTTGTTTAACATATTTGATATACTCTTTTATTTCATAAATGTTTTTCATAGGTAACAATTTTTCGATATTAATACAAGGAAACAACTGTTTTTTACTTGTAACAGTTTTTATAAAGATTGGGGTTTTTACCCGCAACTGTTTTGCAAACAGATTTATAATAAGTACGAGGGAAATGTTCTCTTATTCGTAACTGTTTTTATTTGATAATAGTTTCTTGAACAAATACAAGGATTTAGATCTTTCATCCATAACTGTTTTATTTGATAACAGTTTTTTGATGAGTACATTGATGATGATCTTTTACCCCTAACTATTTTTGTTACAACAGCTTTAAATAAGGATAAAGATGTACATTTCTTTCTCGTGACTAATATTTTTCCTTTCAACCTGAACATGTTCGAAGGTTTTTGCTTTTTGCATTAGGCTTTGTATTTAGATGGCTCTTTTGATTTCTTTTGATTCCGCTCGTGTCACTTGTCTCGTTGGGTAGATGGGTCTTCAGACTCGAGCTTTGACTTTCTGATAGTCTTCTTTGCTTCGTCTTAGCCTTCCATACTGTATAGTCCCCCAAGTGTTTGAGCTTTGAAGAATGAAATCTCGAGCACTTGATTATTCCTTCCTTGTGGTCCTTTTCCTGAAAAGGAAAAACATTCCGGACTCGAAGGTATATAGTTTTTTAGATGATGACTACTTAACCCTTTTAAACGTCCATCAGAAAGTGTAACCTTAGACCGGGAATTGTGTTATTTCCTTGCGTCTTTTCATGTTTAATATCATCATATGGTGATTGGTTAGATTTATGCCTATCATCTAAAAAAGTAAGTAAAATTTTTAAATGTTCAAAATAAAATCGAACGTATGATACCTGATGGGGGGTATTCTTTTCCTTTAGAAGTAATACTTCTTTAGGTGGACGACGTTCGAGCTTGTTGGTAGAACTCTGCAATCCATAGCTTCCAACTCCTAGGCGCCTTTCCCAGCTATGCCTCGAATTTTGTAAGGTCCTTCCAAGTTTGGATTTAGCTTTCCTGCACCTGCTTCTTTCGTTTGTTGAAAGACTTTTTTGCAGACAAAGTTGCCAATCTTGAAGTAACTGAGATGAGCTTTACGGTTGTAATAACGCTCTATGATTTGTTTTTGAGCTGCCATCCGTATCAATGCTGCTTCTCTCCGTGGTTCGAGCAGGTTCAGGTTGGTCCTTAATTCGTCGTCATTTTCTCCATCTATGGCTGTTGAGAACCTTATGCTTGGTGCGCCAATCTCCATAGGTATTAAGGCTTCTGAGCCATAAACAAGTGAGAACGGAGTTTCTCCCGTGGCTATTTTTGAAGTTATTTTGTATGCCCACAGTACCGCTGGTAACTCATCAGACCAGTTTCCTTTGGCTTTATCCAGCCACTTCTTTAGATTGTTGATGATGACCTTATTAATTGACTTAGCTTGACCATTAGCCACAGGGTGGTACGACATTGAAGTGATCCGCTTGATTTTGCAACTTTCAAAGAATTCTGTGATTTGCGAGCCTATGAATTGTGGGCCATTATCGCACACGATTTCCTTTGGTATTCCAAAGTGGCATATTATGTATCATCATAAGAAGCTTTTAACTTCCTTTTCTCGCACTTGTTTGAACGCTTCTGCCTCTACCCATTTTGTAAAATAGTCGGTTAGCACGAGTAAAAACCGTACTTGTCCTTTAACTGTGGGAAGAGGTCCCACTATGTCCATACCCCATTTCATGAAAGGCCATGGGGATATTATTGGATGCAATAATTCCGCTGGTCGATGCATGTTAGTGGCAAACCTTTGGCATCTGTCACATTTGGATACGAATTTCTCGGCTTCTTCTTCCATCTTAGGCCAATAGTATCCAGCTCTGATTAGTATTTTCACTAAGGATATCGCCCTTGAGTGATTTCCACAGTGTCCTTCGTGGACTTCTTTCATCACAAATTCCGTTTGGTTAGGTCCGAGGCATTTAGCTAGGGGTCCTCCGAACATCTTGCGATAAAGTGAGTTGTGAATAAGGCAGTACCGTGCAGTTTTGTGGCGAAGTGCTTGAGCTGCTTTCCTATCTTCAGATACGGTGCCATTCCACAAAAAAATAAGAATTTCGTTTCTCCAGTCCCAGGTTAAGTTGTTGAAAGTTACCTCATTCCTTTCCTGGTCTATTATTGAATGAAATAGTTGAACGACAATTGCTTTGTCTTTGTTCGTTACTTCCGTGACTGCTGTGAGGTAAGCTAATGCATCTGCTTCTACATTTTCCTCTCTAGGTATTTTCACTACCTTCCATGTTTTTAATTGTCTCACAAGCTCTCGTGCTTTTTCAAGATATTGTTGCATTCTAGTCTCTCGAGCGATATAAGAGCCCTGTATCTGATTTACTACCAGTTGGGAGTCGCTGTTGATCACAATTTTCTCGATTAAGAGTTCCCGTGCGAGTTCAAGCCCTGCAATAACAGCTTCGTACTTTGCTTCATTGTTAGTTATAGGATAACACTTGATAGCTTGCCGGGTCTTTTCACCCGTGGGTGATATTAAGACTATGCCTAAGCCGGCACCTTTTATATTTGAAGAACCATCAACGAACAAGGTCCATAGGCCTGGATTAGCACCGTTAAAGAGTTGTAACTCTTTTTCTACTTCATGTACAATGCTATTACTAAAGTCAGCAACAAAATCAACTAGTATCGACTTAATTGCAGTCCTAGGCTTATAGATTATTTCATGCTCACTTAATTCTATGGCCCACTTGGCTAATCTTCCTGAAAATTCCTCTTTATGCAGAATATTTCTTAAAGGATATGAGGTCACAACGGTGATTGGGTGGTATTGAAAATATGGTCGTAATTTTCTAGATGCCAATATTAAATCTAAGGCTAACTTTTCCAAATATGGATATCTAGTCTCAGCATCTAGCAAAGTTTTACTTACATAATAGATAGGTGGTTTTTTACCGTTTTCTTCTCTTACCAGTACTGCACTTACATCAACTTCTGATATAGCCAGGTAGATGTACAATCTTTCCCCTTCTTTTGGCTTTGAAAGTAATGTCGGTTTCGATAGATAAATTTTAAGATTTTTGAGGGCTTGCTAACATTCTTCAGTCCATTCGAACTGATTCTACTTTTTGAGAACTGAGAAGAATTTAAAACCTTTTTCGGAAGATTTAGAAATAAACCTACCCAAAGCTGCTATTCTCCCTGTTAGTCTTTGAACTTCTTTTTTATTTGTTAAAATATCGGGTATTTCCTCTATAGACTTAATTTGAGCGGGATTTACCTCTATTCCTCTGTTCGATACAAGGAAACCCAAAAATTTACCTGATTGCATTCCAAAAGAGCACTTCTCTGGATTTAGCTTCATATTATACCTGCGTAAAATATCAAAAGCAGTAGAGAGATGCTGTAAATGGTCTTGTTCTTGTATTGATTTTACCAACATATCATCAATATAGAATTTTATCGTCTTTCCAAGATGTTCTTGGAACATTTTAGTCACTAACCTTTGATAGGTGGCTCCGGCGTTTTTTAAGCCAAAAAGCATAACTTTATAACAGTAAGTCCCCCTGTTTGTAATGAAGGAAGTTTTTTCCTCATCTGAGGGATTCATTTTAATCTAATTATAACCAGAATATGCATCTAAGAAGCTCAATAATTCATGATCTGCTGTGGCATCAATCATTTGATCTATATGCGGCAATGGGAATGAATCTTTGGGGCATAATTTATTTAAGCTAGTATAATCTACGCATACTCTCCACTTGCCATTCTTTTTAGGTACTACCACGGTGTTTGCTAGCCAGTTAGGGTACGTTACCTCTTGTATCGAACCACTCTTCAAGAGTTTCTGTACCTCTTCGTCGATCACTTGGTTCTTGAATGATCTTTGATTTCTTTTCTTTTGCTTAACAGGTACGAAGGATAGATCTTCATTTAGTTTATGAGGCATCACTTCTGGTGGGATGCCTGTCATATCTGAGTGGGACCACACAAAGCAGTCTGCGTTAGCTTTTAAATAATCAATTAACTTACCTCTTCGAGCGAGGCCTAGCCTTGTGCCTATATACACTTTCTGCTCAGGCTTTTGTTCATATAATGGAACAGCTTCAAGCTCCTCCGTAGTTGTTTTGATGTGCTCATCTTCCTCCGGTTCACGAATGACATCCGATCTGGAATCTGCATCTGTGTGGTATAGTACACCTTCCGTAGTAACTTGATTCTCCTTCTCGTAAGTATTTCTTTTGTACCTGTTTCAGCAATAATACCTTCCGTACCGATTTGGGTAGTAATTTCTTCCATACCCGTTTGGGCGGTGTTACCTGCTTGGGAGATTCCCTTATCTTGTACTTCTTCTACCTCTATTTTCTTGTTGTAGTGTACCACAGAGTTTATATTTCTTGCGGTCTGCTGATCGCCTTTGATTTGTTGAATCCCCCATTCAGAGGGGAATTTAATTACCTGATTCAACGTGGAGGGTATCGCTTTCATGTCGTGGATCCATGGCCTACCCATGATCACATTATAAGCCATATCAGTATCGATGGCTTGGAACCTGGTACTTTTGATCACCCCCTCAGCATAAGTGCTAAGCTCAATTTCTCCTTTTGTTATAACCATAGAGTTATCAAACCCTGATATGGCTCGTGCCCTTGGGATTACTTGATTTCCCAGTAGCATTTATTCCACAACTCTTAGAAAAATGATATTGGCTGAACTGCCTGGATCAATCAAAACTCTTTTTACGTTAGTGTCATGAATAAGTAAAGATATTACCAGAGCATCATTGTGCGGAAGCATTAATCCGCCGATATCTTCATCATCGAAGGTTATATTGTCTTCTTCCATATTTTCACGAGCCCGTTTTCCATGTGTCATTATGAACTTTGTGGTTGTTTTGCAAATCACTCCGTTTACTTCTTCACTTCCGTGTATCACATTGACGGTTCATTTTGGAGAAGGAGGCTTTGGGGGATCCTGCCTGTTCCTCATATATGCCTGTTTACCTTTATCACTAAACAATTCTGTTAAATAGCCCTGTTTCAATAAATTTTCTACTTCACCTTGTAAAAATCTGCAATCCGCAGTTTTGTGCCCATGATCGTTGTGGAATTCACACTAGTGATCTGGGTTCCTTCTACTTGGATTTGACCGCATCTCTTTGGGCCACTTAACCTTGTCTCCCATGTTCCTCAATATTGAGACAAGTTCAGTAGTACTTACATTAAAGGTATGATCCCCAATTCGAGTATTACCTCTAGGTCGTTCATCTCGATCTTTTCTAGATCTAGACGAGGATGAGACTACATCTCTTCCTTGTGGTCTATATTCTGACCTAGTGTTTTCGAGCATGGGATGAATATCACGTCCCGAGGGTCCTAAGTAAGGATCGTACCTGTTTTTACCTGATCTTCTGCCCGATTCAAGGCGTCTGGATCGGGAATGATCTTCATTTCTTGAACGAGCAATGATATCTTCCTCTATTATGAGTTTAGTACTATACCTGTTATATACATCGTTCCATGTTATAGCGGGGAATTCTCTTAGACTTTCCTTAAGTCGTCTCGTGGCTTCTGAGCTCTTATCGTTTAGGTTGCTTGCAAATGCCATGGCTGCCCAATTATCAGGCACCCTGGGTAATTGCATTCTTTCTCGTTGAAACCTGTCTACAAACTCACGGAGTAATTCCGTGTCTCCTTGTTTTATTTTTAATATGTCTTCCATTTTTTTCTCAACTTTTTGTGCACCAGAGTGTGCTTTTATAAATGAATTTGCAAGCTCAGCAAAAGAGTCAATATAATTAAGGGAGAAGAGAATACCAGGTTAGGACTCCTTTGGTAAGTGTTTCCCCAAATTTTTGGACAAGGACTGATTCAATCTCTTGTTTTGTTAAGTCGTTGCCTTTTACTCCAGTAGTGAAAGCAGTCACATAATCACGTGGTCAGTTGTTCCATCATATTTGGGAACATCACGCATTTTAAACTTCTTGGGTATAGGCAAAGGTGCCGCACTGGGCTTCCAAGGTTTTTGAGAGTACCTATCAACATCAATGCCTTTGATAATAGGTGGTACTCCAGGAATTTGTTCCATGCGACCGTTCTGCTCCTTCATCTGTTTCTGCATTGTTAGCAGTAAATTTTGTAATTCAGAAATATTAGATATACCTGGTCTCGCTTCTAGAGATTCATTAGGAGTATCTCCTCTTCCTGAGTTTGCCAACCCAGATTGAGTATTTTCCATGATGATGGTATTATTGGGGGGTGGCGTCGGTGGTGTAGGTAACGCTGCTGGTAATCCCCTCGCAAATTCTTGCAAAGCCTGGCTCACATACTCTACAATCATTTGCTTTACACGATCTTGTTCCACCGTTTGATCATTACCACCATTGTTTTTATTGGATCTTTCTGGGGATTGTTCCCTTGAACCACGTGGGGTTTCTGAAGGCGATGGAACTGGGGTTCCATTCCTTTGCCGGTTGTTTTCGTTGGAGTTCGACATAGTTCAGAGGATATCACTTGAAAAGGAAACAAAGATTATCAGATTCCCGACAACGGAACCAATTTGTTTAACCAAAGAATTAGATCCTTTGACTAAATCTATTTTTAGGATGAATACGGGTTACTGATAATCAAGGAAATAGAGAAAAATGAATAATAAACAATATCACAGAAATATAGAAAAGCGAAGTAGATTGTGTTCGAGAATCAGATGCCTTTACAAGCTGTATTCCCCTCCCTTATATAGGAGATTCCTTGATATAACGTACAACACTTGCTATGGTTGCTCATTAATGACTAATTATGACATTAATGAGGCGTTACAAAGGATAACGGTAATTGGGGTACGGTTACATGATGTACGAGTAATCAATTGTGGGTTCTTGAATCGGCCCGTAGCTTTGTCCAGATTCATTCTGACCATGTCTCTTCCCTATTTTGATCAGTTGAGTTTCCCGTGGCTGATAAGCTCGAGGTTTTATTGAATCGTGCCTCTTTGTTCCGTACTTCTTCAATGAATCACATCCAGTTGTCGCGTTCTTCTGTGTCCACATAACTGGTTGAGTTGTCAAAAATTGGCTTACGTGTGAAACTCTTTTTTACCAATACAATGATATCATTCATGCTTGAAGAAACGATGTCGAAGCATAAGAAAGAACGAGCGCAACACAATCCAAACCTATTCGAAACTCACCCGAGCCCTAAGGTCTTTAAACCAAACATGCAAGCAAGTCTAAAAACATCACACGGGCTTGCTTGTGCGATCAAATCATGAAAATAACATGTAAAACTATGAATTAAACCTCAAAACTCATCATTTTTCTCAAGAACACTCCAATTTCACTATTTCTCAACCGGACGTCCGAATCACGTCAAATAAACTCTGATTCTCACCAAACTTCACAGTTAACATGACCTCTTGGGTCATCACAAGTTAACACAAGTCTAATAAAATAAAGGTTATCTCACCGCTTAAATAAACTCTGATTCTCACCGCTTAGAACAGAGTCTTAATTCATAAAATGACCTCTTGAGTCATCACAAGTTAACACAAGTCTAATAAAATAAAGGTGATCAACAAATGATATATCTGAATTCTATAGAATATCTCAAGGATTGGTAGTACAAATCACAAGCTACTAAGACATGATTCTTTCGCGAAAACTGATATGAAATAATACAACTTCCATTTGAAATATATATAAATAGAATTAAACTCTAAAACTAGTGGTAGCTGCATCCGGGAGGCACGAACATCTTCAAAGCCAGTTTTCGTCATCCACCGCATCTCAAATCCAAGATTTACACGCAAGGTGTAGAAATGTAGTATGAGTACAACCGACCCCATGTACTCAATAAGTATCTTGACTAACCTTGGTGAAGTAGTGACGAGACTTTTAGTTAAAAGATACTCACTAATATAACCTGTGTCGTAGACTAGCAATAGAACAATACTAAAATATAATAGATAAGAGTACAAGAACAAATATATGAAGCTTTAAAAGAATCACCAGAACAAATCACGGTAGTAAATTTATAACTTTTATAGTGTGAGAAATGTACTCAAGATATCAAATCAAATGGCACGACAACACCCTTCGTACATTTATCTCATCCTCACCAAATATATGAATGTAAATCAAATCAATTGGCACAACAACACCCTTAATTCATTTATCTCTTCCTCATCGAGCATACGTATAACAGTACCAACTAGGTTAAAAAAGTTCTAATAACAATATCGATAAAGTAGAAGATACACATGTAGTAATAAAGAATGACGTTGTGATATGGGTAAGAATGACAGACTAGATAGGAGGCATGGAAGTAATGATAGCGTTTAAGGTAGAAGAACGTATAATTCACTAGCTAACATGGTAGAAGGATTAGATATAGATATAGAAAACATGAAGGAAAGCATGATCTTTATTAGCTAAACAAATAGAAGGCATGAATAACTAACATGGTAGAAGGCTTATACAAAAGTGCAACAAATGAGAAATGACCTAGATATGGATATGGCAAACAAGAAGCAAAGCATGACATTTGCAAGTTAAACATATGGAAGGCATGGACAACACATCAACAATTGAGATAACGGAAAAAGATAGAACAACAACGACAAGTCACATAGAAAACATAGGTGCAACAGTAACACTCAAGGTAAAGGCATGAATGTATACACAAGGAAAAGATACCAACTTAAAGCTTCTAACATGAGATTCATTCTTCCAAATCGATCCTGAATCAGCTGAAAATTAAAACCGACGATTCGCACAAGTCATAATACATCATACGAAGCTACTCAAGACTTCAAATAGCTGAACAGAATGCAAATGCAAATGCAAATGCTCAAAACGACCAATTGGGTCGCTACACTCACTCTCTCTATTCGAATGCAGTGTTCTCTCTCTCTCTCTCTCTAAGTAATTTTATTCTATTTTCCCCAAATCTCAAATTCATCCTTCTCCCTAGATCTTTCTATCATTACACTAATCCAATAAACACTATCTTTTATCGTAATTATTATTATTATTATTATTTCTTTTTAAAAATGTTTTAATGTTGAAATCGTGTAAATTTCGATTGGGTAATATTGAATTTCCGAGAAAATATTTGAAAGAGTTTGAATATCGATTTTTGAGGTTTTGGAGATAATTTGAGGCCGATTTGTGATGATTTGTAGACTGAAACTAGAGGTGAATGTGAGAACATAATTTTTGTCCCATGAAAAATTACTCCTAAAAATAATTTAAATTGGTATTTTAATCATTTTTAATTTTTGTATAATTTTTTAGGAACTTTTATTTATTCGTTTGTTTGCATTTTATTGTATTTTTTGATTTATTTGAATTTTTTGCATAACTAGGAACACTTCAAATCATAAAATTACCAAAAATATTTGTTGTCTTTTATTCACTACATTTAGGACTTATAGTTGCATTTTAAGCGTTTAATTAGATTAATTTAAATTTTAAATGACGAATTGTTTGAATTACGAGTTATAAACGCTAAAAATGCAGTTGAAGGCTAATTAGATTTCTAAAAATAGAAATGGCTAAGTGTGCAAAGGCAAAGAGAAGAGGGAAGTAGGCGTTTTTATCTATACACGGACTAGGCTAGAACTTCAGTGGTCCAGTTACTACCTAAGCTTGCCCAGCCCGTCCTCCCTATCACGACCCAAGTCCCACCTCAGAGATTGTGATGGCACCTAATCTCTAAGACTAAGTAAGCCTATCACATAATGATTCCAATCAAAATATAACAACTTCAAATTAGTGAAAAACTACGAAATACGATAATACGACCAAATGTGAGTACAATAATCAATTTCCCAAATTCTGATAGTACTGAGTCATAAGCTCAAAATGGAATACATCTCAAGTCTCGAAGAGTACAATACTATTTGAAATACATAAACATTATAAATAAAGTAAAGAGGGTGACTCCGAGGCGTGTAAACGGAACAACAGTGATACCTTGAAGTCTCCAATAAGCACAAGCATGTCTCTCTAGTGATCCACCTGATTAGAAGTACCTCGATCTATACAAAATGTGCAGAAGCGTAGTATGAGTAAATGACAGTTGGTACTCGGTACCCAGTGGCTATCAAGACTAACTTTGGTGAAGCAATGACGAGGTTCAAGTTATGTGATACTCACTAGTCAAATAATCTGTAGAATATATCAAAAGAAAACTAACAACATAATATATAACAGAAACAATATCAACAACCTCTTCCGAACATGTGATAACAACTTAAACAAGTAAAAGTTCATCTTGACAACAAGTCATCAAATAGAAACACAAATATATGGCACCTCGTACCCACAATTCTGTCACAATACCAATAGCCACCCGTATCGCTCCACCCTGAAAATAATAATATTTTGCCTTGTCGCTCATGCCCGACAAAATATCAATATCCCGCCTTGTCGCTCGTGTTTAACAATATCTTGTCTTGTCGCTCTTGTTTGATAAAATAATAATATCCTGCCTTGTCATTATAATTTAATAATATTTCCATCACAAAAATAACAACATCAATCACAATCGCATGACAGAAACCTTGTGCCAACACCCAATAATCCACCCAACACGTCAACATATTCCATAATATCACAAAATAATAATACCAAAGTTTCATCAAGATAAAAGCTCACAATTTAACAACCAAGTGCACAAGGACATGACCATAACATAAAAGTTCAGGGGGTGTTCAACAAATACAGCAGGACTATGATGGAGTCAAATATAGTGATCATGATCATGTAGTCACAAAGTTGTTTAAGCATGTTTCATATAAAGTACAATATCAAATTAAGTTATTTTAATAGCCTACTGTCTAATTTAGTCATAAACCATACATAGCATCCGTGTATACACTTGTCACCTCATGTACACATTGCTTTTCACATAACACGAATAAGAAATTAAGGTCAAATCCTAAAGGGTATTCCCTCACAAAAGTTTAGGAGACATACTTACCTCAAACAAGCAAAATCAATACTTTAAAAGTCCCTTGCCTCTCGAATCGGCCTTCGAATGGGTCAAATCTAGTAAAATAACAATTCAATAATATCAAACACGACTGAAGAAATCGATTACAATTAATAAAGCTTCGGTTTTGATCAAAAATCAAAATTTTAATCTAGGCCCGCCACCCACAATACGACAAAAGTCACAAATTTCGAATACCCATTATAATATGAGTCCAAACATAGAAGTTTCATCCACATTTGACTTCGACTCGGGGTTCAAATCCCTACTTTTTAGTTAAATATTTTTTCTTCAAAAATCCCTAAATTTTCTTCACTTATATTCATGATTCAAATGCTAAATCAATGATGGCATCATGAATAATAACCAAATCCGAGGTCCCAATATCAGAATATGATAAAATAACTCAAACGCTCGAAATAGAGAACTTAAGTTTGCCCAGTGGTTCCCCTTCGTGATCGAGGGACCTAGTTCGCGATCGTGAAGCACAAATCAATAGTTGCCTCAGAAGACCCTACGCGAACAATATCACTAGCCTGCGATCGCGCTTCACCAGCTCGTAAGCCTATGCGAACGCGATGCCTTTCCACGAATGCGAAGTCTAAACCACCTGACCTCCCCAGCCTAATACAGACCCTACGCGATCGCGAACCACAACCGCGAATGAAAAACTTAAGCTCCCCACAACCCGTGATCGTGACATTTCCAATGTGAACACGAAGAACAAAATGGTGCCAGCCACAAAACACACTCCGCGATCGTGATACCACATCCGTGATGCGCGATGAACACTAGAATACCAAAACGAAGTTCTTCCAAAACAAGGAAAAATGGTTTAAACCCATTCGAAATACACCCGAGGCATTCGGGTCCCTGTCCAATTGCACCAACCAATTCCAAAACATGACATGCACCTACTCGAGTCCTCAAATCACAAAAAAAAACATTAAAACCACAAATCGCACTTCAATTCAAATTTATTAAACTAATCAAAATTTTAAAATTTCAAACTTACGCCAAACATGTCTAAACAACTCGGAATGACCCCATATTTTACACACAAGTCATAAATCACCATAAAAAGCTATTCCAAGGCTCGGAGTCCCAAAAAGATATCTAAAACCACAAAGTCAACTATGGGTCAAACCTATGAACATCTAAACCTTCAAATCTTTAACTTACACGAATTAGAGCCAAATCAATCTAGGAACCTCAAAATCCAAATTTGGACATACACCTAATTCCAAAATTACCATCCGGACCTAATAGAACTTGAAAAACTTCGATCCGAGGTCAAATATACAAAATTCAAACTTGATTAGCACCCTCAACATAAGCTTCCAAACTAGGAACTAAGTATTCCAATTCAATCCAAAACCTCCCTGAAACAAAACCAACCATTCCCACAAGTCAGACAACCAAAAATAAATATACAAAAAACATCAGATAGGGGAACATGGCTCAAATACTCAAACCGACAAGCCGAATCGTTACATTACTCTCATCTTAAACAAACGTTCATCCTCGAACGAGTTTAGAAACATACTTTAAGTGCTAAAAAAATGAGGTTTTCTACCCCGCATATCATGCTCGGTCTCTCATGTCGCCTCCTCGACCGGTTGACCTCTTAACTTGGCCTTCACCCATACAATTGTTTTTATCTTAGCTTTTGAACCTGCCTATTCAAGATGACCACCGGCTCTCCATAGTAAGTCAAATCCCTGTCCAACTGCATCGAGCTAAAATCCAATGCATGTGTCCTCATGGTACTTCTGCATGGAAACTTGAAATACCATATGAACTCTAGATAAGATGGATGGAAAAGCAAGTCTGCATGCCACATCACCAACTCTCTCTAGAACCTCAAAAGGACCAATATACCGAGGTCTCAACTTGCCCTTCTTCACGAATCTCATCATAACCGTCATGGGAAAAATTCTGAGAAGAACCCTCACCCACCATGAACGCCACATCATGAGCCTTCCTATCAACATTACTCTTTTTCCTGGACTGCACTGTACGAAGCCGCACCTGAATGAATTTCACCTTCTCTAAAGCATCACGAATCAAGTCAATGCCCAACAACCTAGTCTCTCCAGGCATAAATCAAAAAACTGGAGAACCACATTACCTCCCATGTAAGGCCTCATAAGGAGCCATCTAGATACTCGAATGGTAGTTGTTGTAGGAAAACTTCGATAATTGTAAAAACTGATCCTATTAGACCCTGAAATTAATGACACAAGCTCGCAACATTGTCACGACCCTGAATTCCCACCTTAGGATGTTGTGATGACACGTAGTCTCTAAAACTAGGTAAGCCTAACATACATGGAGAAATAGCAGAAATAATAACTTAAACATCAAATTAAACTATTAAACTATCATAATAAAACTCAAACAGTCCAACTGCCTAATAACTCCCAAAACCTAGTGGAACTGAGTCATAAGCTCTAACAAGAATACACTTCGGATCTCGACATTGTCTTATATGAAAGCGAACAACAATATAACCAAAAGCAGAAGGTGACTCTGAGGCCTGCGAGCGTCAAGAAGGTATACCTTGAAGTCTCTGAGATAACTGATCGATCAGTGGCGTCCCACACGAGCAGATGTATTTGGATCTATACAACAATATGCCGAAGCATGGCATGATTACTCCACAACGGTACCTAGTAAGTATTAAGCCTAAACTCAGTTGAGTAGTGATGAGGCCAGGTCAAGACACCTACTAGACATATAAACCTGTGCAAAATGTTAATATAATATAACAACAAAAATGAAGGCAACTAAAGAGGTAATAAAGCACTTTAACAATACAAGACTAACATCGGAAATAAGCAACAATTAACATTAAGAGAATACAAGTGATGAAGACAAGAAGTAACCAAGTGCAATCAAAATACAAATGGAAGGAAATAAGAAAAACAAGGACAAAAACCGTTCAAATCATTAAGCCGTTGCAACTTAAAATGTACAAGAATCATACTGAGGTGCCACGCCTCATATTCACATTTCATAATCTCAATCAAAACCTTTCCTTATATCATTGCCTGGCCTTACATTTAGGTATTTTGAAAATATTTTTCCCGAAATAGCTTCATGCGCTTTAGCCCCCTTATGTCGCCGCGTGGCTTCAAGTAATTCCCTTACCAGCAACATGCACATAGATCCCACCTTATGTCACCGCATGAACATTAACCCATATCCTTATACCGCCACATATACATCAATATCACAACATAATAACAACTTGCACCACATGTGCTCATATACCACAACACTTGTAAAAATAAACAATACCAATGTTACCACAACATGTTGCCCATGGATCAACCACAATATGTACAAGAATCTCAATAATAACAAGAATGAATGAGAATTACTCAACAAGGACAGATATCTCAATAATCAATAGCTTCAACCTCAATGTGATAATAGTTTTTATAACTTCAACTTCGATAACTAAAAATGAAGGTGTTACAAATGACGACTTTCAATCTAAGTGTATAACATAAACTTAACAACGAAAAGATGTTATGAAGTAAAAACTATATCTAAATGTTTAGGAATAATTTTACACTAAGAGATATCATGAAATAATAACTTTAAATAAGAATAATTCAATAATAAAAGAGGCACTTGGCAATAAGAGAGGTAACAACAAAATTTAAGGCATATAAGATCAATTTTGACAATAAAATATAAAACATGTGTTAACAACATCAAGTAAAGCATGTAAGAGTAATTCAACAACGGAAGACATAACATGATATGACAATGTCAATTAAATGCATGAAGGAGCCTAAGAGTCTAAATCGGTCAAAATACCACATATAAGCCCATGTATCCACTTGTCGCCTAGTATACACGTCTTCCACATAATTCAAATAATATAATTAACCTAAATCCTAAGGGGTAGTTTCCCCACACAAAGTTAGGCAGGATACTTACCTCAATTAGGCCAAATCAACCCTCAAAAATAGCTTTTCCCCTAAGATTCACCTTTGCACGACTCATATCTAACCAACAATGACTTAATAACAAAAAATAATGCAAGATAAACCAATTACGATATATAACACTATGATCTTTACTAATTCCCCAAAACTCAACAAAAGTCAACCTCGGGCTCGCCCAGTCAAAACTCGGGTCCAAGGATAGATCCTGACTACCCATAACCCGAGTCCATGTATTTATTTTATTTTTAAATCTGAGTCCAATTCGACTCTCAAATCCTATATTTTGATTTTCAAAATATAGACAAAATTTCCCAAAAGTTCTCTTTGATTCTCATAATTTTGATGTTAAATCTCATATATTCTAACGACCCGGCCAATTATTTCGTCAGTTATAGTCTCGTTTTCCCCATTTATGATTCTTTTTGTATTCTTCAGCTGTATTTTTATCGTATCGCGTTGGTTGGTTCGGGTCCGGAGTAGTTTCAGAGTGGAATGAGACACTTAGTCTCCTATTTAGAAGCTTAAGTTGGAAAAGTCAACCAGATGTTGACTTATGAGTAAAAAATTTCGGATTCGGATTATTATGGTTTGGTTAGCTTCATTAGGTTATTTCAAACTTAGAAGAGCGTCTGGAATGTGATTAGGAGGTCCGTGGTAGAATTTGGCTTGAATTGGAGAAAGTTAGAAATTTGGCGATTTTGGTCGGCAGTGGAAAACTTGATATCGGGGTCGGAATGGAATTCCAGAAGTTGGAGTAGGTTCATAGTGTCATTTGTGACGTGTGTGTAAAATTTGAGGTCATTCGAACGAGGTTTGGTAGGTTTTGACGTCGTTTGCGGAATTTGGAAGTTTAGAAGTTCTTAGGCTTGAATCCAAGGGTAATTTGGTGTTTTGATGTTGTTTTTAGTTATTCGAAGGTGCGAATAATTTCGTATGATTTTTTGGGAATTGATGGTATGTTTTGTTGAGGTCCCGAGGGCCTCGGGTGAGTTTCGGGTTAACGGATCATTTTTTGACTTTGCAAAATGGCTGATAGTTGCTGGTGTAATTTTCTGGTTTCCTTATACACAATCGCGTGGGTAGGTCCGCGATCGTGTAGGCTTATTTGGGGCAGAGGCGAGCTTGTTCTATGTGATCCCAAGTATGGAACGTGATCGTGTGCGTGTGTGAAGATGTGCTTCGTGAACGCGTGGCTAATGCCGCGTTCGCGTAGAAGTAATCGAGCTGATGAGGAGGTGAGGTAATTGCTCTACGCGATCGCGTGAGGTAGGATGTGATCGCGTAGGTTTGAGATCCAGTCTGCTTTGTGCAGAATGTTTTGTGCTTCATGATCGCGTGGCCATTTCTGCGATCGTGATGAAGGATATCTGGGGCAGCAGTGTTAAATTTCAAAATCGAGGGTTTGAGCTCATTTTTCATATTTTGAGCTAGAGATCACGGATTTGGGCGATTTTTGAAGGGATTCTCAGGGAGTTGATTGGGGTAAGTGTTTCTCACTTGGTTTTTGGTAAATTCCATGAATGTATCTTGATTTTATCACCTAATTGTGATTTGGGGGGAAAATTTTGGGGAAAAATGGAAGAGTCCTTGAGGTAGAATTTTGGGATTTTGAATGGGATTTTGTCATCGAATTTGAGTAAATTTGGTATGGTTAGACTCGTGGGCCAGGGGTCGGGTTTGAGCCAATTTTGGGTTTGGGGTCTAATTTGATAGTTTTTCTTGTGGAATTCATTCCATTAGCGTATATTGATGGTATTGTAGTGGTTGTGAATAGATTTGGAGTATATGGAGGCCGAGTCAAGGAGAAAGAGCATCGCAGAGTAGCGATTTGATCGATTTGAGGTAAGTAACGATCTCAGATTTGGATTATTATGATTCGGTTAGCTCCATTAGGTGATTTAGGACTTAGGAGAGCGTCCAGAACGTGATTTGGAGGTCTGTTGTAGAATTAGGCTTGAATTGGCGAAAGTTGGAAATTGGCGATCTTGGTCGGCAATGGAAAATTTGATGTTGGGGTCAGAATGGAATTCTGGAAGTTGGATTAGGTTCGTAGTGTCATTTGTGACATGTGTGTAAAATTAGAGGTCATTCGGACGATGTTTGGTAGGTTTCGACGTCGTTGGCAGAATTAGGAAGTTTAGAAGTTCTTAGGCTTGAATCCGAGGATAATTTGCAGTTTTGATGTTATTTTGAGTGATTCTGTCATGACCCCAAATCTAAACTGGACGTGATGGCGCCTATCGTGATACTAGGCTAGCCAATTTACTGAGAATAACATAATGGTTTTCCATTTAGTACACAAATTTCTGATATTTCATAATAACTTTCACTTTTAAGCATTTTATAAAAACAATAACCGCAGTCATAATACCCAAACACAGCCCCAACACCTGGAGTCAACCATCATGAGCATCCAAGAAGTGAAACAATCTTATAGTATTTCATTAATACAAACCAATCTGGGAATAGATAAAATGACAGAATAGAAGGGCGAAAAGGGCATGCTACGGACGTCGAACAATTACCGTAGTCTCCGAACAAGCTCCAAAGGGAGAAAATCAGCTATCGCTCAGCCCCAGTACCTGAATCTGCACACAAGGTGTAGGGAGTAATGTGAGTACGCCAACTCAGTAAGTAACAATCGTAACTAAAGACTTTAGTGCAGTGACAAGCATTTAAATTGTGTAATTTCATATAATAAGTACCAGTGAAGGTAAATAAATCAAGTTAGGAGTCCACATTTCCAAATATTTCACAATACACCCTGTTTTTCCGTTTAAAATCTCGTGTAAACGTTTGATCAACATTATCAAAAGAGGCTCAGTGTAAAGAAAAGTGAAACCGGTAGTTTCATAAAATATTAGCCCCTCGGACACAGTGTCACTCAGAAGTAAAGTCGCTCGGGCTAGCCTCTCAGTCACTCGTGACTCTACTCTTATAAGTCAATGCTCACACTCAGCACTATCACTCAACATGTACATAACTGCTGCGGCGTGCAACCCGATCCATATAATAACCTGCTATGGTGTGCAGCCCGATCCATAATAGTAACCCGCTGTGGCGTCCAGCCCGATCCATAATAGTAACCCGCTGCGGCGTGCAGCCCGATCCATAACAGTAACCAGCTGCGACATGCAGACCGATCCATAATAGTAACTCGTTGCGGTGTGCAACCTGATCTATAATAGTAACCCGCTGCGGCATGCAACCCGATCCATAATAGTCGACTGCGCTCACTGGGGGTGTACAGACTGCGGGAGGGGCTCCTACAGCTCAAGCGCTATATCGCTGCGGTGTGTAGCCCGATCCACATATACCTCGCTGCGGCGTGCAACCTGATCCATACATATGTACATATATAACGTTGCGGCGTGCAGCCCGATCCATCACTATCCTCACAATCCGGCTCTCGACCTCACTCAGTCATCATCCTCACAAGCCACTCGGGCAGCTCAATATAATTCACGGGGACTCAGCCCAAAATTATCTTTCATTATTTTAAAAACAGGATGATAAACAGGAATAAACAGTGAACATGTATAAATGATGACTGACATTATATTTCCATCAAAACAGTGTGAGAATAGTAGTAAAATACCCCTGATGGTCCAAACAGGTCGGAACCAGACCCCAAACATGGCGTACAACTATAGTATAAATCTTTAAAATACGGAATATCATATGATTTCAAATCAAGTACGCGGCTTAATAGGCACTATGGGACGGACCAAGTCACAATCCCTAAGGGTGCACGCCCACACTCTCGTCACCTATCATGTGCGTCACCTCATTTATCAAAACAATACGAAATACCGGGGTTTCATACCATCGGGTCTAGATTTACAATCGTTACTTACCTCAAACGGGCGCGAAAACTACTTCGTGATGCTCTTACCCCTCGAATCGGCTCCCAGATGCTCCGAATCTATTCAAAACTAGATTAATAACATCAAAATATGCTAGGGAGACGAAACCCATTCGAAAATTATCACATTTAGGCACAAAACCCGAAATTAGCCAAACCTGACCCTCGAGCCCATGTCTCGAACTTTGATAGAAATCACAAAACCGAAATACTCATTCTCCCACGATTTTATACATAACAAGAACATCAAATTCGGACCACAATTGCCCCTTCAATTCCTCAATCAAAGTCTCAAGTTTCCAAGCCCTAAACCCTAATTTAATCACCGATTTTCCCCATAATTTCACCCTAAATCAGTCTAAAATCACATAGAAACGAGTTTTAGGTTCAAAAATCATACCTCAACGAAGTTCCCTTAAATTCTCCCTTCAAAACCCCCTCTCAAAGCTCAATCCCGGATGAAAATTTTGAAGAAATAGCTCCAATTCGCGAAGGCTGGGTATTTATACTTTCTGCCTAGTACCCAGCTGCGCACCTGCAGTCCCAGGTGTGCACCTGCGGTCCCAGGTCTGCACCGGCGGAAAATCACTGAAAGCCCATTTCTCGCACCTGCGGTGAATCACCCGCACCTACGGCTTCGCAGGTGCGGTCCAGGTCTCGCACCTGCGACTTTCTCCAACCTGACCAATTATCGCACCTGCACAAGCAACCTTGCACCTGCGGCGCCGCACCTGCGGCTACCCTTCCGCAGGTGCGGCCACACCAGAAACCTGGCACCAGCAACTCCTTCAGCTGCATTTTCCAATTTTAGTCCTTTCGATGACTATCCGAAATCAACCCGAGCCCCTCGGGACCCCAACCAAAAATACAAACAAGTCATGAATGACCACCTGGACTTAAACGGACTCTCGGAACACCCAAAATAACATCGAAACTCCAATTCAACCCATGATTCAAACCTACGATTCCTAAAACTTCAGAAAATCACCAACGATGCCGAAACCAACCAAAATAGGTCCGACTGACCTGAAAATTTGCACACACATCCAAAATGACACTACAAACCTGCTCCAACTTCCGGAATTCCATTCCGACTCAGATAGCCTATTTTCCACTGCCGATCGAAAATCGTCAAAAACTCAACTTGGCCATTTCAAGCCTAATTCTACCCTGGACATCAAAACCACATTCCGAACATACCCCTAAGTCCCAAATCACCTAACGAAGCTATCCGAGCCATAAAATCTACATTCCGAGGTCGTTTACCAATAAGTAAACTCACAGTTGACTTTTTCAACTATTAAGCCAATTTAAGCGACTAAGTGTCTCAATTCTCACCACGACCATTCCGAACCCGAATCAACCGACCCCAACACATCATAAACAGACTAAGCAATGCATGACGAGGAAGAAACATGAATAATGGGGCTAATCTCACGGAACGACCGACTGGGTCGTTACATTCTCCCCCACTTAAACATACGTTCATCCTCGAACGTGGCTAGAGTTGTTCCAAACACCACCAAAAATTGCCGTGTAACCTACCATGCACATACTCGGGGGTGATCCCACGTCACCCTATCCCATATAGGTCCAATAGCACAACACAATTGAAATTTAGAAATCCAATCCTGACCCATAAACCTTAGAACCAAATTTCCACCTCTGAAATAATTTACAAGATCAAAATTCCACAACTCTAAATAGAACAAGTCTGAACACGCTGTATCAAGCCATATCCGTAACCCAAGATGTAATCACATAATATATCGCATGACTCAAACACCCATAGCGATAACTCCTAATCACAATAGCTGCTCAAAACAACCCAATACCGATACATATCCTCTTATCAAGCAATGCCTCGCTCTAACACTTCCATATACTGCCGATGGTGAAAGAAACACGTAGAAACTAGCAACCGTTCGTCCGATCAGTCAGACATAAAGCTCTCCCTCCCCAGACAGGAATTATAGAAGATTCTAAGCCGACTCCCGATATTATCCTTCCAACTATGCTGTAGTAAATTCTGACATTATTCATTCTAGGTCCAATGACCTCTTCTCATCCAACATGACCACTCTGATGACATGACACATCAATACAATTCTATCCATAACACGTGCAACTCGTGCACTTAATAGCAGCATCCTAATGTAATCAAATTATATAAAAGATTCACACGAGAGGACCATCCCTTCCAGCTCAACAAGTACCATCACAACACCACGCTAAGAGCCCGGTACACATCGTAAAACCAAAATGCGAGTCCGATACCAAGGATAATACCTCTACTTAACTCCGCTACAAAGATGGATCCCATCCAAACGCTAGTTCATATGAAGTACCCCAAGACACCTTTGTCAAAAGAATTAACCATGCAAAATTCGACATCAAGTACTCAAAGTGCATTGTCAAAACCACGGGGGAATCGGATGATACCATGCCATACGAATAAGAAAGAACATAACCAATACATATCAATCCCGCAATACTCAATTACTTACCTTACTCAAATCCCGCTATAAAGCCCAAATAAATTAGCACCATAAGTTCATATAACTAACAATCACCACTCCTCGCAACATCGAAGGGTAACTCATAGATCACTCTAGAATATGAATAAAATCAATGACAATCGAATGGTATATCCCTCAACAATAGCAATTCGGAGTCAACAATTTCGAACCGGTGTAAAACACACACATACACTGGGTCTACCAATAAGCCTACATCAACTCTGGTCACCCACAACACATAGATAACTCTCCAAAGGTTCACAATGATTGAATCATGGAATTTATTAACATCTGACTAGATTTGCTCGCATCCTCACAATCCATAACCACGAAATAATTTGTTTATTAGAACTCTCAGTCTCGAATTCCACGAAGCGCACAAATTACCATATCATATCTCAACTCCACCGCTCGAATATATAATACATCCCTGATACTCAATCATTCCATGAGGAATACCCCTAAAATTCTTCCGTGTCACCAAGCAACCTTGAATATCAGCGGCCGATCCAACAAGAAAGCATCACAATACTAACGAAGCACCCTTTACTCCACACATTGACCTTTTTGAATGTATACCCTCATCAATCCACCCAATAGTGGTATCATCTACCTAGTCATCTGAACTGCCAGTTCTGACCTTCCTTCCAGAACTGAACCGTGACCTCACATATGCAAATCTCCACTATACACAAAATACCGCATACGCCATGCCATCCAAGGATGAATATGAGAAATTCATGCTCCCCTCCGAGCCACAAGCAACTACGTACCCAACTAGCCAAGAACTTTCCATTTGATCCCATTTGGAAGCAGAATCATTACACATCACCTTCTCCTCACGCCTGTATAAAATACACATGTCTAACCGTAGAAGAAACCATTAGGAACTATCTGAATCCCATTTGTACAACACCAAATCGACATGGCTGGATTCTTCTAACTCCACCAAGCTTCGCAGGTCACCAAAACCCAAGAGCATTGCTACGAAATACCTATGAAAACTCATTGCCTCTTAAGCACCCAAAGAACTAGTCATATCCCTTACCATGCCGATCCGACCTACTACAAAGCTGACCTATTTATCCAAGTTTCTTCTGACTTACCTTCGAATTGATAATTCTCCTTGCCATAATACCACAATTCTCAACCTAGACTCACCACACGAAACCCAAGCATAAGACCGAATCGCCTAAGGCTCGTAAGCCGATTAATACTCTCTCAAATACCCCCAAAAGTGACACATTCAAAATACTTACTCTGAAGAGACTTCCTGCAAATTTGAAACTATTATCTTCACTTCCCTGATACTGATAGATAGAATCCATGATAATGTAAAGACACCACAAGCCTTGACACCCTCCGCGTAAATCTCAGTTCTAGCCCAATTCCCACCTTGAAGATCCTCATTTGCTACATATAACCTTGAATCCATCAGAACCATTCTCGAGAGTCATCCACTCTACACAAATTTCAATTACACCGACCAAGCAGACAGAACGACCTGACCCCATTTGCAAACCACATACTAAAAAAGTAATCCCCACATTTGAAGCAACAAGCAAACTCATACACAGCACACACTACACTTTTTACAATTACAACTCAATCATTTAATAAAGTCCATTTACCTCTAGAGTACATTAAAACATGTATCGAGGAATTTCCATTACTCGAGTCATTCGCAGACTCCACCTCTGCAGGTCATATCTGGTTCACCAATATACCTCAAACCAACCAATACAACACATAATTGTGCTATCAACTCATCATTAAAAGACTTCCCTACTTGGATCAAGGCCAAAGATTCAGGACCGCCAATAACTCGCAATGCCCATACGCTATCACTGCCACCATACTGTGGTGAGATTCAACTAAATCCTTTAGAAGCTCATGTGACACAAACCATCTAATATCCCAATCCATATGCAAATCTCGCATTCACCATTGCAACAGTAAATGCCAACTCCCGCAAGAGACCTAGCTTAAATTGCAACATATATCAATTACTGATAAAAGAGGGCTTGCTACAAAACTACCTAAGGGTCACACAACCTCAGAACACCCCGCGGGAGATAATCCCACATGTTAGCCTCAAACTGATATCATCTCTATACCCTTCCAAAAATCATAACTATCAATGCCTAACCTCGAGGAATCGAGATACGCGGTATAAGAACCTGAAGCTGATGGCAGAACTAACACTAAAGCTGAGGTCAAAGGAATCTTGAGCTTCTGGAAGCTCTACCCACACTCGTCTGATCACATGGATACCTTCACTAGACACCATGTGTCCTAAGAATGTTACTGAACTGAGCCAAAATTCACACTTGGAGAAATTTGCATATAGCTTCTCCTCCCTGAATCCTTATAATGCCGTCCTCAAATACTGAGTATGCTACCCCTGGCTATGCGTTTACGCCACGACGCCATCAACGAATACAATAACAAAGAAGTGCTAGTAAGTCTGGAATACACCATTAATCAAATACATGAACGCTACTGGGGAAATGGCCAGCCCAAAAGACATCACCAAGAACTTATAACACAACAGAAAGATCCGCTTCACTCCACAATTAAACAACATAAGAGGTCTTCCAATACACCCACAACTCGAGGCCATATGCCAACTCCAGACAGAAGTCAAACTCTCAATAGTTCTTGCTACATATCCAGCCAATCCTTTTTGGCACAATCAAACAATATGAACACATCTCACCATCAAATCACACTCACCACATAGTCATCCATCCACATAAAGTCCCACCAATAAGGACACTAACGGACATATAAGTCCCAAATGCATGTGCTCACACAATCAAAATCACAGCACTCAAGTCACAGACAAAACCCGGCCTCAAGTCCTCCAGACTGGCCCATTATTAACATGCTAAAATCACCTCTCGCACCTCACTCATGGAAATCACAAGCCATCGATGCACAGATGATACCGAGCGTGCGCTCACGTCAAGAATTCAAGAATGTGAGATTTTTTCTAAGGGATATGCAGCCTCTCGAAGATAAGTACAGATGTCTCGGTACCGGATCCGCAAGACTCTAGTAAACCTTCTCATGACCGGTGAGTCCTATGTAACCTAGGCTCTGATACCAACTGGTCACGAGCCCAAATCTAAACTGGCCGTGATGGCGCCTATCGTGATACTAGGCTAGCCAATGTACTGAGAATAACATAAAGGTTTTCCATTTAGTACACAAATTTATGATATTTCATAATAATTTTCACTTTTTAAGCATTTATAAAAAAACAATAACTGCAGTCATAATACCCAAACACAGCCCCAACACCTGGAGTCAACCGTTATGAGCATCTAAGAAGTGAAACAATCTTATACTATTTCATTACTACAAACCAATTTGGGAATAGATAAAATGACATAATAGAAGGGAGAAAAGAGCATGCTGCGGACGCCGAACAAGCTCCAAAGGGAGAAACTCAGCTATCGCTCAACCTCGGTACCTGAATCTGCCCACAAGGTACAACGAGTAACGTGAGTACGCCAACTCAGTAAGTAACAATTATAACTAAAGACTTGAGTGCAGTGACGAGCATTTAAATTGTGTAATTTCATATAATAAGTACCAGTGAAGGTAAATAAATCAAGTCAGGAGTCCATATTTCCAAATATTTCACAAAACTCCAGGTTTTCCGTTTAAAAACTCGTATAAACGTTTGATCAATATTATCAAAAGATGCTCAGTGTAAAGAAGAGTGAAAATGGTAGTTTCATAAAATATTAGCCCCTCGGACACAGTGTCACTCACAAGTAAAGTCTCTCGGGCTAGCCTCTCAGTCACTCGTGACTCTACTCTCATAAGTCAATGCTCACACTCAGCACTATCACTCAACATGTACAATATATAACTGCTGCGGCATGCAGCCCGATCCATGTAATAACCCGCTGCGGCGTGCAGCCCGATCCATAATAGTCGACTGTGCTCACTGGTGGTGTACAGACTCCGGGAGGGGCTCCTACAACCCAAGTGCTATATCGCTGCAGCGTGCAGCCCGATCCACATATACCTCGTTGCGGCGTGCATCCAGATCCATCACTATCCTCACAATCCGGCTCTCGGCCTCACTCAGTCATCATCCTCACAAGCCACTCGGGCAACTCAGTATATTTAACCGGGACTCAGCCCAAAATTATCTTTCATTATTTTAAAAATAGGATGATAAACAGGAATAAACAGTGAACAAGTATAAATCATGACTGAGATTATATTTCTATCAAAACAGTGTGATACTAGTAGTAAAATATCCATGAGGGTCCAAACAGGTCGGCACAAGACCCCAAACATGGCGTACAATCCAAATATAGTATAAATCTCTAAAATACGGGATATCATATGATTTCAAATACAATACGCGGCTTAATAGCTGCTACGGGAAGGACCAAGTCACAATCCCTACAGGTGCATACCCACACGCTCGTCACCTACCATGTGTGTCACCCCATTTATAAAAAAAATATGAAATTTTGGGGTTTCATACCCTCGGGTCTGGATTTACAATCGTTACTTACCTCAAACCGGCCTGAAAACTATTCCACGATGCTCTTGCCCCTCGAATCGGCTCCCATATTCTCCGAATCTATTCAAAACCAGATTAATAACATCAAAATATGCTAGGGAGACGAAACCCATTCGAAAATTATCACATTTAGGCACAAAACCCAAAATTAGCCAAACCTAAACCTTGGGCCCACGTCTCGAAATTTGATAAAAATCACAAAACCGGAATCCTCATTCTCCCACGATTCTATACATACCAAGAACATCAAATTCAGACCACAATTGCCCCTTCAATTCCTCAATCAAAGTCTCAAGTTTCCAGCAACTCCTTCAGCTGCATTTTCCAACTTTAGTCCTTCTGATGACTATCCGAAATCAACCCGAGCCCCTCGGAACCCCAGCCAAAAATACAAAATAAGTCATGAATGACCACCCAGACTTAAACGAACTCTCGGAACACCCAAAATAACATTGAAACTCCAATTCAACCCATGATTCAAGCCTAAGATTCCTAAAACTTTAAAAAATCACCAACGATGTCGAAACCAACCAAAACAAGTCTGGCTGACCTGAAAATTTGCACACACGTCCAAAATGACACTATGAACCTTCTCTAACTTTCGGAATTCCATTCCGACTTCGATAGCCTATTTTCCACTACCGACCAGAAATCGCCAAAAACTCAACTTCGCCATTTCAAGCCCAATTATACTCCGGACATCAAAACCATGTTCCGAACACACCCCTAAGTCCCAAATAACATAACGAAGCTATCCGAGCCTAAGTGTCTCAATTCTGACCATGACCATTCCGAACCCGAACCAACCGATCCCAACATATCATAAACAGACTAAGAAATGCATGACGAGGCAGAAACATGAATAACTAGCTAATCTCACGGAACGACCGACCGAGTCATTATAGATTCGAAGGTGTGACTAAGTTCGTATAATGTTTTGGGACTTGATGGTATGTTTGGTTGAGGTCCCGGGGGCCTCGGGTGAGTTTCAGGTTGTTAAAAGATCGTTTTTTGATTTTCCAAAATGGCTGATAGCTGCTGGTGTAATTTTCTGGGTTCCTTATACGCGATCGCGTGGGTAGGTCCGCGATCGGGGGCAGAGGCGAGTTTGTTCAATGTGATCACAGAGTTTGGAACGTGATCACATGCGTGTGTGAAGATGTGCTTTGAGAACGCGTGGCCAATGCCGCATTCGCATAGAAGTAATCAAGCTGATGAGGAGGTGAGGTAATTGCTCTAAGTGATCGCCTAAGGTAGGATGCGATCACGTAGGTTTGAGAGGCAGTGATGATCACGTGGGTAATTCCGCGTTCGCGTAGGGTTAATGTGTGGGCAACCTTCTTTGTGCTTCACGATCGTGAGTCCATTCACACGATCACGATGAAGGATATCTATGCAGCAGTGTTAAGTTTCAAACTCGAGGGTTTGAGCTCATTTTTCATATTTTGAGCTAGAGACCACAAATATGGGCGATGTTTGAAGGGATTCTCAGGGAGTGGAATGGGGTAAGTGTTTCTCACTTGGTTTTGGTTAAATTCCATGATTGTATCTTGATTTTTATCATCTAAATTGTAATTTTGGTTGAAATATTTGGGAAAAAATGGAAGAGTTCTTGAGGTAGAATTTGGGGTTTTGAATGGGATTGTATCGTCGGATTTGATTAAATTTGGTATGGTTAGACTCGTGAGTGAATGGGCTTTCAAGTTTTGTAACTTTTTTTGGATGTCGAGATGTGGGACCGGGGGGAGGGTTTGAGCCAATTTCAGGTTTGAGGTCTAATTTGATTGTTTCTCTTGTGGAATTCATTCCATTAGCGTATATTGATGGTATTGTACTGGTTTTGAATAGATTCGAAGCATTTGGAGGCCGAGTCGAGGGGCAAGAGCATCGCGGAGTAGAGACTTGATCGGTTTGAGGTAAGTAACGATTGTAAATCTGGTCCTGAGGGTATGAAACCCCGGATTTTTGTAGTATTTTACTATTTGGAGGTGGCACACATGCTAGGTGACGGACGTGTGGGCGTGCACCGTTGGGGATTGTGACTTGGTATGTCCTGTATCAACTGTAAAGTTGAATATTTTGTTGAAACTATATGATTCTTATGTGTTTTAGAAAGAATTTCTGTAAATCAGGTTGGATGCCATGTTTAGGCCTTATGCTAGAGTCATTTTGACCCTTAGAGGTCTTTTCTTGCTATCCTCTCATTGTTTTCGATCGGAAATCTATACTCAGTCATGTTTATACTTATTTACTGCATAACTCAGTCTCTATTACTCTCTTTTGATGCATCATATAAATGTTGTTGGGATGAATACTTTGTTTTTCTGAGAGCCCGAGAGGCTGGAGAGGTTTATGACTGAGTGAGGCCGAGGGAATGATTTGTGAGGATATTTATGGGATCGGGATACACGCCGCAACATGTTTGATATAGGCCGAGGGCCTCATTGATTTATGCCATGATTGGCTTGATATAGCGCTTGGGCTGAAGGAGCCCCTCTGGAGTCTGTACACACCCCTAGTTAGCGCAGGTACCTACTGAGTGCGAGTACCGAGTAACTGGGAGGTTTTCCGGAGGGGTTGTATATGGGTGATGGTGAGGTTTGCCCGAGGGGCTATATATGAGTGATGGTGAGGTTTTCCTGAGGGGCTGTATACGAGTGATGTTTGCCCGAGGGGCTGTTTATGATTTCATCATTTAGCTCACCTTTGCATTGAGCCTTTGTTTGAAACTTTTGAAAGATATTTAAAAATGATTTTACTGGAACTGTATTTAAACAAGCTGATTTTATTCAAACTCTGGTTTTAAAAGCATGCCATATTTTACTGAGTTTTTGTGATATGAACTTACTTGCATTATTGCTCGTCACTACTTCTCAGTCTTTATTTACTGTTGTTACTTACTGAATTGGCGTACTCACGTTACTCCCTGCACCTTGTGTGCAGATCCAGCCATATTTGGACACGGTAGCAGCTGCTGACTTTTGCGGTTGTAGATTTCTCGGAGATAGCAAGGTGCTGCCTGGCAATCGCACCACTACTCTTCTCCCTATTATCTTCCTTTAGTTGTATTTAGTTATTTTTCCAGACTATGTTAGTCTCGATATTGTCAGACAAATTGTAGTAGATGCGCATGGCTAATGGCACCTCGATGTCAGGCTTTTCTTTTGCGCACTTCTTTTTAATTTGAACTCCTTTATGAAGGTTTTATATTAAAAAGCTTTGAAATTATCCTTGAAATGAAAATATCTATTTGTTTTGGTAATGTGTCAGCTTGCCTAGTACCACAATAGGCACCTTCACGACATGAGTTGTTCTAGGTCGTGACATATATAATTATGTAAAATAGTTAAAAATTGATCAAAATCACTTAACAAAAGATTGTAGATGAAAATTACCTCTCCAAATCTCCTCCTACCGAGTCTAGGGTTCTAAAATGAGAGAAAATGAGATGAAATCCCAACTTCCAACCCTTTTGTTCAGTAGCAGATGTCGCAATTGTGACATAGGGTTTGCAATTGCAATCTCTTGCAATTGCGATGAAATCCTTGCAAATGCGGCACTGATAGCCTATGTGGGAAGTCGCAAATGCGACCTTGGCTTCGCAATTGCGAATCTTGTTCCCTTCGTAAATGCGACAAAAGTAGTCTCAAATGCGAAACTACCCGGCCTAAGCACTTCTTTGTAATTGCGATCCAGCATCGTAAATGCGACACCTGAGGGCCCCCCTACTATGATCACAATTTCTATGCTGGTGTTCACAATTGCGACACATCAGACACCAGCACACCAGCAACCTGTTTCAGTCCAAAACTATTCCCAAACATATCCAAAATTCATCCGAGCCCTCGGGGCTCCAAACCAAACATCCACACAAGTCCAAGAATATCATACGAACTCGCTCGCGTGATCAAAATATAAAAATAACATCTAGAACTACAAATCGGACCTCAAAATATATGAATTTTAAAGAAAAGGTCAAGAACCTCTATAATTACTACCACGCATTCGAGTCCTACCAAACCAACTTCGATTTGCACAAAATTATGCAGACAAGTTCAAAATAGAAAAATAGACATATTCCAAGTTCCAAAACCTAATTTCGAACCAGATAGCCAAAATGTCAACCTACGGTCAAACTTGGAAAAACTTCTAAACCTTAAATTGCTATCTTTCGGCTAAACAAGTCAAATCAACCTAGGGACCTCCAAATTCAATTCCGGGCATATGCCCAAGTTTGAAATGACGATACGAACCTAACAGAGCCATCAAAATACCATTCTGGGGTCGTTTTTCACAAAAGTCAAACTTTGATTAACATGTTAAACTTAGATTTCTAAGCCACGAACCAAAGGATAAATCTTCCTCGAACGAAACTAACCAACCCCTGAAGTCATAAAACCACAAATACACACATGTGAAACATGAAACGGAGAAACGAGATGAAAATACAAAAATCAACCAGTCAGATCGTTACATTCTCCCCTTGTTAAAACAAACGTTCATCCTCGAACATGCATAGAGACATACCTGAAGTGTCGAAAAGGTGAGGGTAATGACTCCGCATGTCATGCTCGGTCTCCCAGGTCACATCCTTAACCGGATGACCCCTCCATTGAACCTTCACTGAAGCAATGTTCTTTGACCTGGACTTTCGAACCTGTATGTCCAAGATAGCCACCGGCTCCTCAACATATATAAGTCAAATCATTTTCCAATTGGACTTAGCCAAAATCTAATACATGGGACGGATCACCATAATACTTCCGGAGCATGGCAACATGGAACATATGATGAACTTCCGACAAGTTGGGTTAAAATGCAAGTCTGTAAGCCGTCTCACCAACTCTCAAGGATCTCAAAAGGACCAATATACCGAGGAATCAAATTTCCCTTCTTCCCGAATCTCATCACACTTTTCATGGGAGAAAGCCGAAGAAAAACACTCTCTCCCACTATAAATGCTACATCATAGGCCCTCCGATCAACATAGCTCTTTTGTCTAGACTATGTTGTCTGAAAGCCGATCCTAAATCAACTTGACTTTCTCCAAGGCATCCCAAACCAAATCAATGCCCAACAACCTAGCCTCACCCGGCTCAAACTAATCAACTGAAGAACGACACATCCTCCCATATATGGCCTCAGAAGGAGTCATCTGAATACTCGATTGGTAACTGTTGTTGTAGGAAACTCTACAAGCGGTAGAAACTGGTCCCATGAACCACTGAAATCCATAATATAGGCACGTGGCATATACTTCAAGATTTGAATTATGCGCTCGGAGTGCCCGTCCGTCTTAAACTCACTAAACCCTTGTGCCTAACTCACGTTGCACGGTTCTCCAGAAATGCAATGTAAATTGCATGCTTCGATTAGAGATAATGGACACTAGCACACCATGGAGACGAATAATCTCATGGATATAAATCTAAGTCAGTTGCTCTGATGAATAGGTAGTCACCACCTAAACAATATGTGCCGACTTGGTCAGCCTATCCACAATAACCCATACTGCATCAAATTTCTTCAATTTCCGTGGAGCCCAACAACAAAATCCATGGTAATACGCTCCCACTTCCGCTTGGGGATCTCAAGTCTCTGAAGCAAACCTCTTGGACTCTGATGCTCGTACTTCACCTGCTGACAGTTCAAGCACCGAGCCACGTACTCTACTATATCTTTCTTCATTCTTCTCCACTAATAGTGTTGTTTCAAATCCTGATACATCTTAGTGACACCCGGATGAATGGAGTACCGCGAACTGTAGGCCTCTTCAAGGATCAACTCACACAAATCATCTACAGTAGGCATACATATCCGACCCTGCATCCGCAACACCCCATCATCATCAATAGAAACCTCCTTGGCATCGCCGTGCTATACTATGTCCTTAAGGAAAAGCAAATGAGGGTATTTATACTGATGCACTCTGATGTGCTCGTTCAAATAAGACCAAAAAACCATGCAAGAAAGAACCCGGCTAGGCTCCGAAACATTAAGTCTCACAAACTGATTGGCCAAGGCGTGAAGGTCCATGGCTAGTGGCCTCTCTGCTGCCGGTAAATATGCCAAGCTGCCCATACTCTCCGCTTTCCTACTCATTGCATTGTCCACTACAATTGCCTTCCCCAGATGTTATAATATGGTGATATCATAGTATTTAAGAAACTCTAACCATCTCCGCTAGAACAAATTAAGGTCCTTCTGCTTGAAGAGATACTGGATAATGCCTCCAAATCATCAATGCGTGAACAATGGACGTCAAATCTAAGTCATGCACATGGTAATTCTTCTCATGAACCTTCAACTACCAAGAAACATAGACAATTACCCTACCGTCTTGCATCAACATCGCGCCAAGCCCAATACGCAACGTATCATAATACACGGTGTAAGACCCTGAGCCAGTAGGAAACACCAATACTGAGGCTTTAGTCAATGCAGTCTTGAGCTTTTGAAAGCTCGCCTCACACTCCTCAAACCATCTGAAAAGAGCACCCTTCTGGGTCAATCTAGTCAAAGGTGCAATAATGGAAGAGAAACCCTCTACAAAATGGCGATAATACCATGCCAAACCAATAAAACCTTGGATCTCAGTAGCTGAAGACGGTCTGGGCCAACTCTAAAGTGCCTTAATCTTCTTCAGATCAACTTTAGTCCATTCACTAGATACCACATGACCCAAAAAAGC
The DNA here is from genome assembly GCA_005239525.1 of Nicotiana knightiana. Classification (NCBI taxonomy): domain Eukaryota; kingdom Viridiplantae; phylum Streptophyta; class Magnoliopsida; order Solanales; family Solanaceae; genus Nicotiana; species Nicotiana knightiana. Next base: position 22,937 of record ML386980.1, on the reverse strand, counting down.
CACTGGATCCAGCCAAAACTCACACTTTGAGAATTTTGCATATAACTTCTTCTCCCTCAAGGTCAGCAGCACGATCCTCAAATGCTGCTCATGATCCTCCCCACTGTGAGAATACACCAAGATGTCGTCAATGAATACGATGACGAAAGAGTCAAGATACGGCTGGAATACACTATTCATCAGGTGCATAAATGTTGTTGGGGCACTGGTCAGCCCATGGCTGGAATACATTGTTCATCAGGTGCGTAAATGTTGTTGGGGAATTGGTAAGCCCAAATGACATCACTATAAACTTATAGATGCCATACCGATTCCTAAAAGCAATCTTCGGAATGTCCAAATCCTAGATCTTCATTTGATGATACCCTGACCTCAAATCAATCTTCGAGAACAATCCAACACCTTAAAGCTAGTCAAACAAGTCATCAATGCGCAGTAGTGGGTACCTATTCTCGACTGTAACTTTGTTTATCTTCCTATAATTGATACACATCCTCATAGCACATCCTTCTTCTTCACAAAAAAAACTGGAGTACCCCAAGATGAGACACTCGATCAGATGAAGCCCTTATCAAGCAAATCATGTAGCTTCTCCTTTAACTACTTCAACTCCGCTGGTTCCATATGATATGGTGAAATAGAAATGGCCTTAGTTCCCGCACCAAGTCAATAATAAAATTGACATCCTTATCAGTTGGCATGCCCGGAAAGTTTTTTTGGAAATAAATCTGGGAAATCTCTCACTACCAGAACTAACTCAACAGTAGGAGTATCTGCACTAACGTCCGTCACAAAGGCCAAATATTCCTCACACCCCTTCTCAACCATTCGCCGTGCCTTATGAAAGGACACAACCCTTCTAGGAATGTAATTCAAAGTACCCCTCCACTCCAACCGCAGCAAACCTTGCATAGCCGATGTCACGGTCTTGGCATTACAATCCAAAATATAGGGCGACAACTAGTCCATGCCCAGAATCACATCAAAGTATATTGTATCAAGTAGTAATAGATCGACTCCGGTCTCATAACCACCAATAGTTACTAAACACGATCGATAAACACGATCTACAATAATAGAATATCCCACAAGCGTGGACACATATACAGGAGCAATCAAAGTATCATTTGATATATCCAAATATGAAGCAAAGTAAGATGACACATATGAATAAGTGGAGCCCAGATCAAATAAAACTGAGGTATCCCTATGACAGATCAGAACAATACCTGTGATGACTTCGTTTGATGCGATTGGCTCCGTCCTACTCCAAAAAGCATAGGATATATCCTAGCCTCCCCCTCTAAGGTGACCTTTACATGCCTGACCTCCACCCCTAGCTGGCGGTGCAGGTGGAGTGGCAACTGGAGCATCAACCATGGGTTGTGAACTCTGTGGACCCTATGGAATCCGTGGAGCCTGTGTAGTCTGTGGAGGTGCACCCTTCTATAGTCTGGGGCAGTCCCTTACCATGTGCCTGGTATCACCACACTCAAAACAAGCTCTCGGTAGGTGTGGCTACTGAAACTGACTCTGGCCTAGTCGGCTAGACTTACTACTTAAGGCACCCTGTGCAAGAGGTGCACTAGATAGTGGCTAAGAAAATGGGCAACCTGAGACCTCAGGATAGTCGGAGTACTGCTAAAAGCTGGAAGTGCTGAATGAACTAGCCGACTCACATATATTCCCTGCCATGTCCGATGTAGCTTCAGTGTGGCCACCACTAAATCCTCCAATACCTAGAGGCCTCTTGGCCTCCCCGTCCTCTCTCTCTCGGCCCCACATACCCTCCAACCTCCACGCGATATCTACCACCTGCTGAAACAAATTATCCATCTCCAACTCTCAAGCTATGCTAAATCTAAGAGAACAATTGAACCCCTCGATGAATATGCATACTCGCTCTCTAACTGTAGTAAACAAGGTAGGTTCATGTCCTGATAACTGATTGAATCTTATAGCACAATCTGATACTAACATATTCCCCTGACGCAGCTGCTCAAACTCTGTGCGCCATACATCCTGAAGGGTTTGGGGAACAAACACTCTCAAGAACATCTCTGAAAACTGAGCTCAAGTGAGTGGGGCTGCATCAGCTGGCCTACCTTCCTCGTAAGCCTGCCACCACCGATACACTGCTCCTCACATCTAAAATGTATTAAAAGAAACTCCACTCACCTCTACGATACCCATGGTACAGAGAATACAGTGGCACTTGTCCAGAAAACCTTGCACATCCTCAGTAACTACGCCATTATAAGTAGGAGGATGATATTTCCTGAACCTCTTAAGTCTCAGCTGATCCTCGTCAGATGCCTTTGCCCTGACTCCCGGAACCTAATCCACATGGACCCATTTCTTTGGAGTACAGGCCGCAGGAGTCTGAGCTCCTCCCCCAACCTGAGATGAATCTGGTGCAAGGGAAATTAATCCTGTGTGAGCTAGAGTGCCGAACATGCTCAAACACTGTTCTAGGGTCTCCTGAAGTGCAGGGTTGACAACATGCGCCTCGAGTACCTATCCCCCAACAAGAGCTACTAGTCTCAATCATTTCTCGGGAAGGTGCTTTGGTTGTAGCATGTGTTCTTCATCGTCTTCTGCCCCAGCCTCGTGCTACTCTAGCAGGAGGCGCCGGTGTCTGATCATTGGATCCACCAGTGCATTCCCTCACTATATGTGAGAAAATAGAAAGACAAAGACTCAGATTTTGCAATCAACAAATTCGCCGATAAGGAATCAAAGGAGTGGAATTTCCTAATAGTTCTGTAGCTTGTCGAAGATAAGTACAGACGTCACTATACCGATCCACAAGACTCTAATAAAATTGCTTATGACTCGTAACACCTATGAACCTAAAGCTCTGATACCAACTTGTCACGACCCCAAATTCTCACCTTAGGATGTTGTGATGGCACATAGTCTCTAAGACTAGGTAAGCCTAACATACATGGAAAAATAGTAGAAATAATAACTTAAACATCAAATTAAACTATCATAATAAAATTCAAACGATACAGTTGTCCAATAACTCCCAAAACCCGGTGGAACTGAGCCATAAGCTCTAAAAGGAATACACTTAGGATCTCTAAATACAATATTGTATGATCTGAAAGAAAATAGTAATATAGTCAAAAGCAGACGGTGACTCCGAGGCATGCGAGCGTCGAGCAGGTATACCTTTAAGTCTTCGAGATAACTGGTCGATCACTTGTGTCTGGCACGAGAAAATGTAGCTAAATCAGCACAAACATATGCAGAAGCATAACATGAGTATACCACAACGGTGCCTAGTAAGTATCAAGCCTAACCTCGGTAGAGTAGTGATGAGGACAGGTCGAGAAACCTACTAGAAATATAAACCTTTGCAAAATATTGATATAATCTAACAACGAAAACGAAGCCAAATAAAGAGGTTGTATACGGTAAAATCGGGGAAGGCCGATTTTAAGGCTTCTACAGCATTCCGAGCCTCAACCTCGATTGTATCGGAGCAAAATCCGAAGTTCAACCCCGAGGTGAATTCCTTGAGGAAGTATTTCGAGGGATCGATATACCTCAAATTAGGGTAAATATAGAAGACCATCATGGAAAAGACGGAAATTACCAATAGGCACGTGGTTAAAGCTGACCAAGTCCGTACCGTGACATTAAATAGCTATACCAACTGTTTTTCTTTGTAATAATTACACATGTACTATGTTGGGATTCCCCCTCTTATATAAAGGGGACCCTTGTCATTTTGTAACATATATGATATTCAATACAAGAACAAGAACATTCTCTACTCTGTAACATAAACATATTCTACGATTGCTCCATTGATTTATTACCTTTCATTTATTGTGTTAATTAATTATTCTTCATTTATTGCTCATTATTGATCACAAATGGCCACCTTCGAGGCCCATTAAGATTTTAATCCTTCATCGGTTGCCCCCTGTCGAGCTCCCGAGTTTGACTCCGAGGCCCAGTTTCAGCCAGCCCGAGACCCCGTTTCATAACTGCTCGGTTTGCACAAGTCCATTATCCTTTGCTCTTATCTCTTTTTTTAACTCTCACTTAGCATCTATTGCCTAAACAACTAGCATTAAAATAAATCACATATTTTTAGAACCACAAAATCAAGTATAATTGTAATTACCATTTTCACGGTAAATAGTTTGGCGCCCACTGTGGGGCTAAAAATCATAGTGATTGTTTTAGTGCTGGTTTTCTAAGAACAAAAGTTATTCGTTACACTTTTTCTTGTCCAAGAATTTTCAATTTCAAGTCAGAAAATGTCTAACTCGGTGAAAGCACATGAAAACAACGGTCCTGAGGACCATGGAGAGAATGGTGCAGCTGCTTCAGGCGCTGGTGTACCACCGCAAAACCCTGAAGGCGCACCAGTAAAAAACCCCGTTGATGAAGGCTCACGCAACGCTTGACATGTCGATGTAAGATCTCATATAGACAGAAGTGTACACGAAGGAGACCAACATGAAGCGTAGAAAACTACCCCTCGAAAAGAAGTGGCCCAACTGATCAACAAAGGCATCTTCAAGAATTTGACAATCGAGCCAAGAACCACTTCCGAGAAAGAGAATCGAACAGGAAGAATGGGCCAGAATAACCCCAGCACGCCATTCACATGATTATTTGAGAAACAAATGTCCCGCGAGGACCCATGTTCAAACGGGCCAAAGTTCCCATTACCACGGACGAGTGAACTCAAAGTTATATGCTTGAAGGAACTGTTGTGTTCATAGAAGAAGATATTCAAGCCTTATCCCAACCACATAATGATGCACTGGTAGTTTATTTTCTCTTAAATAACATTCAAATTAAACGTGTGCTCATGGATCCAGGTAGCTCGGCCAATATAATCGGATCGAGGGTAGTGGAGCAGCTCGAACTACTTGACCAAATCATACCCGATTCTCGATCCCTCAACGGGTTTAACATGACGAGTGAAACGATCAAGGAGGAAATCATCCTCCTAATCAATGTATCCAGTACAGTTCAGGATACCAAGTTTCATGTCATCGAGGCTAACACGAGATACAACGCCCTGCTTGGAAGGCCATTGATACACAACATGAGGTTGGTACCATCGACTTTCCATCAGATGTTGAAGTTCCCAACTAAATATGGCGTAAAAATGGTGTATGGAGAGCAACACGCAGCGAAGGAAATGTTTGCAGTACACGGGATGGCACCAGCGCCCATATACTCCACCTCGGAGGGGTCAGAAGATAAACAGGTCCCCGAGGATGATGAAGAAGACTTACTCACTCCTCTAACCATAATTTCCCCTGAAGAATCATACGCAACAAAATCAACGGTCGAAGAGCTGGAGCAAGCTATTTTGATGGAACATCTTCCGGATCGAAAGGTATACCTGGGAACGAGATTAACCCCCGAACTCAGGAAGAAACTCATTCAATTTCTTATTAACAACATTGATTGCTTTGCTTGGTCCCACTTGGACATGACAGGGATCCCACCGGAAATAACCACCCATCAGCTGAGCGTCGACCCTAGGTTCAAACTGGTGAAGCAAAAAGGTGGCCTCAGTTTATGGTAAAACATGTGTTCATCAAAGACGAGGTAACGAAACTCCTCAAAATAAGGTCCATCATTGAAGTAAAATATTCCGAATGGTTGGCCAATGTAGTAGTAGTTCCCAAAAAGGGGAACAAATTAAGAATGTGCGTTGATTATAAAGATTTAAATAAAGCATGCCCTAAAGATTCATTATCGTTGTCCAACATCGATCGCTTGATTGATGCCAAGACTAGCCACGAGATCCTCACCTTTATCGACGCCTACTCCAGGTATAATCAAATTCAAATGAACCCCGAGGATAGGGAACAAACTTCGTTCATCACGAAGTATGGCACATACTGCTACAATGTAAAGCCCTTCGGGCTAAAAAATGCAGGGGCCACGTACCAACGTTTAGTTAATAAGATGTTCGAACATCAAATAGGAAAATCTATGGAAGTTACATTGATGACATGCTAGTTATGTCCCTGCGCGCAGAGGACCATTTGACTCATCTGCATGAAACTTTTGACATCTTTAGAAGCTACAACATGAAGCTCAACCCCGAGAAATGCACCTTAGGCGTAGGTTCGTGCAAATTTTTAGGCTTGATAATATCAAATAGGGGGATTGAAATAAACCCCGACAAAATCAAGTCCATCGAAGAAATCACGATGGTAAACAATGCGAAGGTCGTACAGTGGCTGACCAGGCGGATAGCGGAGTTAGGCCGATTCATCTCGAGGTCATCAGATCGGAGCCATCACTTTTTCTCCCTACTCAAAAAGAAAAACAACTTTGAGTGGACTTCGGAGTGCCAGCACGCCTTGGAGGAGTTAAAGCGGTATCTCTCAAGCCCACCTTTTCTCCACACCCTGAAGGAGGACGAAATGCTATACTTATACTTAGTACTGTCCGAGGTAGCGGTAAGTGGCATATTGGTTCGACAGGATGCAACGGTTCCTAGACAAACTTCAAGCCACTTTGCATCGGTTCAAAGAATGGACTTTGGTCCACATACCTCGAGAGCAAAAAAACGAGGCTGATGCACTCGCAAACTTGGGATCGTCCATCGAGGAAGATGAAATACTCCCCAGGGCTGTTGTTCAGCTATCCAAATCGGTGATTAAAGAAGGCCATGCCGAAATCAACTCCACCAGCCTAACATGGGATTGGAGAAATAAGTACATCGATTATTTGGGAAGTGGGAAGCTACGCACGTACCCAAAAGAATGAAGGGCCCTTCGGACCAAAGCAGCTCAATTTTCACTCGATGAAAATGAAACTTTATACAGAAGAACCTTCGATGGGCCCCTAGCAGTATGCTTGGGACCGGGAGACACCGATTACGTGCTCCGAGAAATCCACGAGGGCACCTGCGAAAATCACTCTGATGCCTAATCCTTAATTCGAAAGGTGATCAGAGCAGGTTACTATTGGGATAGCATGGAGGACACCAAAGAATTCGTCCGAAAATGCGACAAGTCTCAAAGATTTGCACCAATTATCCACCAACCCGGTGAACAACTACATTCAGTCTTATCACCATGGGCATTCATGAAATGGGGAATGGACATCGTCAGTCCCCTACCAACGATGCCAGGTAAAGCTAGATTTATTCTATTTATGACTGACTACTTCTCAAAATGGGTGGAAGCACAGGCCTACGAGGATAAGAGAAAAAGAAGTCATCGTCTTCATCTATGATCACATCATGTGCCAATTCGGGATCCCTTCCGAGATAATTTGTGATAATGGGAAGCAGTTCATTGGAGGCAAAGTAACAAAGTTTTTTGAAGATCACAACATCAAAAGGATCCTATCAACCCCCTACCACCCATGTGCAAATGGTTAGGCCGAGTCCACAAACAAGACCATCATTTAAAATATGAAAAAGATGTTAGAAAATGCGAAAGGAAAATGGAGAGAAATGTTGTTCGAGGTGATATGGGCATATCAGACAACCTCTAAATCGAGCACAGGAGAGACACTGTTCTCTTTGGTATATGGGTCCGAGGCTTTGATACCGGTCGAGGTCGAAGAGCCAAGTGCCAGATTCTGACATGCCACCGAGGACTCAATCAATGAGGCCATGACTATAGCCCTCGAACTATTAGATGAAAGGCTAGAAACTTCACTAGTCCGAATGGTCGCCCAAAAATAAAGGATTGAAAGGTACTATAACAGGAGAACCAACCTCCGATATTTCGGAGTTGGGGACTTAGTCCTAAGGAAAGTCACCCTAAACACTCGAAACCCTAATGAAGGGAAGCTGGGCCCAAGCTGGGAAGGATCGTACCACGTCTTCGGAGTAATCGGCAAAGGGTCCTACAAAACCGGCACCATGGAAGGCGAGAAACTTCCAAACGATTGGAACATATCAATGCTCAGACTCTATTATTGCTAAGGTATAACCTTCTCCCTTTTTATTTTGTGCTTCACACTAATTTTTTACAGGTGTCCGATGGATGACACCGCAACACCCATCGACTTGAAGACCTTGGGTTTTAAAACATGTGTTATACTCTTTTCCTTCGGTCGAGTTTTATCCTACTAGGGTTTAACCGATAAGGTTTTTAACAAGACAACATTGATATGCTACCTAAGGAGAACTCAACAAGTATTCAAGGCTTCTTTTCAATCAGCCTCAAATACCGAGGGGCATCCTCCCGGAAGATCACCTCCTCGATGAAATTAATAATGCCAAAGAGGGTCTCGACAGGAGAATGATGTATCGGACCAAACGATCGAATGAACCAGGTCCACGTAGAATAATCGAATCCTCGATGGTGAAAACATGTATACTTGTACCAAGTAATAGAAGGAGAATCTTTTATCATAAAAAATTTCCCAAACACTCCGGGACTGACATCAAAAAACTCGAAGCCGTAAGACTTCAGGGCCGGCTACTTCGAGCTCATAAGCCCTCAATGAGGCAATATCGCATATGTAAGACCCCGACGTGGCATGCTCAAACTTGTAAGAGCTCAATAAGGCAACGTCAGATCTGTAAGACCTCAACAGAGCATGTTCGAATTCATAAGCCCTCAATGAGGCGATATCAAATTGTAAGACCTTAAAAAAGGCATAACCCCAACTCGGGGACTGTCCTCGACAGTCGGCCCATTGAGCTATCAAACTTGAAACCGTAAGACCTCCATCAGGCAACTTCGAGTTCATAAGCCCTCCATGAGGCAATATTAACAATGTAAGACCTCCATGAGGCAACATCAAGTTTATAAGACCTCAATAAGGTAACATCAAGAAGTTTGCTATTTTCAAAAGGAACGGCCCCAGAACCGAAAACGCTCGATGTCCTGGGGACTATCATCGACAGTCACCCCATCGAGCCATCAAAAACTCGGAGCCATAAGACCTCAAGCCCGACAATTTTGAGCTCATAAACCCTCAATAAGGCAATATCAAACCAGTAAGACCTCAAGCAAGGCATGTACAAGCATGTAAGACCTCAAGCAAGGCATGTACAAACCTGTAAGACCTCAAGAAATCATGTACAAATTTGTAAGACCTTAAAAAGGAAAAATCCCGATATCAAAATCAAGGCTACATATTCGAACTTGTAAGATCCCTAAAAAGGCTTACCCTCGATATAGACACCGAGGCTATATCACTCGGGGACTAAAGGGCTACGGCCAAATACAATGACCACGGTCATAAGGTTCTGGCCAAACCAACGCGACTTAGAGATGTCCAACCATCACAATAAAATCACAGGCCTCCAATTACTTCAAAAATACTTCTAAAAGAATCGGTTAATCAGGCTACCCCCGGCATAAGAAAAAGAGCTTCGATCATATCAACTCCGACAATGAAAAGGCTTCGAAAATTCAGCCATCGAGTGAAACCTTTTGACGTGCTCATTTATCATCACATAACGGCTCATAATCGAGGTTCTTTCGAGCTGTCGAAGAGTCGGACGAACGCAAAAACTTCAAAACATCTTTAACGAGGGAAAACTATAGACACATTAAAGGTCATACTGACCCAATGTGTAAGAGCCTAAGCGCCAGCCATATTAAAGGTCGTACAGACCCAATGCGTAAGAGCCTAATCGCCAGCCTAAAGAGCCTTAGGTACGATTAAAAAACCTAAGGGTCTATGAGCTCGAGTCGAAACCCGACTCGAAAACTGAACCCTAAATGGTTAGCTAAAAAAGCGCCTAAGGGCCGACGCATAAGAGCCTACGGGCCAGCCTAAAGCACCTAAGGGCCAATGCATAAGAGCCTACGGGCTAGCCTAAAGCGCCTAAGGGATAACAGGTAAGAGTGGGCCAGCCTAAAAAGCCTCACAGCCAATTTATAACCCAAAGGGTTTCATTTAGAAGTCCAATTCATCGGGCTAATTATCAACAAGCATCAAAGTCTATTCCAAGAAACCAGGAAAAAACAGGGAGTAACGAAAAGCCTTTTATATATGATAAAGGTTCACAAAGCATATTTACAAAGCTCAAAATCAGAGCCCTTGCACAGGGAGAATGAACAAATAAAACCTAATCTACCACCAGGGTGTGCCTTTAACAGCTCCCTCGGAGGTTATGCCTTCAGCGAATTGGCCCTCGGCTCCAGGTCTTCAATGGCCTCTTCCCCCTCAGGAACATCGCCTTTATCTTCATCATCTTCTGAGTCTCTGCTCGAATCATCTTCGGAAGAAAGCAGGGCCGCCGATTCCTTTTCTAGGGTCTTCACCATCTCAATCTCAGCACAAAAATTGAGGCCCCCTGCATGTATATCCTCGAGAGCCTGCCTCTGAGACCTTAATCGGGCATGCTCTAGGGCTCGGGAAGTTCAAGCTCAACCTCCTCAGATGCCTTCCTAGCCTGGGCATTTGCAGCATCATCATCATCTTTCTACGAGGTTATGAGCGCGTCGGCTTCAGCCTTAATTGAAGAAAGCGTGGTGATCGATTCAGCATAGAGGTCCTTATACTTACGACTCTCCACCCTTGCATCCCGAAAGTGATGCTTAATCGAGGATAACTTCCCCTGGAGGGTATCTCTCTCAGAGGTTATCTCTTTCACACATTGCTTAAATCGAAGGATCTCGACATCCCTGGCTTTGAACCCTTCCCACATCAGGGCATCTTTCTCCTTAAGCTGCAAACATCAGCCCGAAAGTATTAAGTTCTGAGATCGGGAAAGAACAAAAACAAAACATACGAAGACTATGTTACCTTCTCATCAAGATCGCTCCATTCCTGAGATATCATTTGTAAACAAGCTCGGAGATCAAGCATTTCTTTCTCCCTTTTATCAAATAGAGCCCTGAGCTTGTCCGCCTCCGATGAAAACCTCCTACACTCCCCCTCGTAATGGGTCAACACAGACTGAAACTTGGCAGTGGTCCGATTATAAATCACTTTTGCCTGAAAACATAAAGGAAAGAGATCAGAGAAGTAATGATCAAAGCTCGAACAAAAAAATTACCTGTTTGCAGAGCCTCTCGGCTTCCTCAAAAATGAGCAAGGCGTTAAGTTTGGGATTCTTCTCGGCAATAGTAAAGAGCCCTTCAATTACGTCCTTCCTTCTGAGAGGCGCCCCCGCATCAAAAGATTCTATATTATGGGCATCCCGTATCTCCCTCGGGGAAAATATTGGAACCGGTCGAGAATCACCTACATAAATAACCTTGGATGGATCGATCGGGGCCTTCGACTCACAACTAGGCTCCCGTAACTCATCTACCGAGTGCCCTTCAGCCTGGGGAATATTTTGGATGCCAACTGGCTCGAGGAAATCATCTGACCTACCTTCGAAAACATCTTCGGTCCGAGGCAGGAGGGAATCATCGACTTCTGGTTTAGAAGCCCACGGCTCAACGGTTGTCGGCTCGCAAAAGTCGAAGAAGTTACGCTTCCACTTCCCCCGGTCGTTATCGGGAAATCATTTTTCTCGTTTAAGGTCGCGGAGTCAGCCTTAACTTTTGCACTCTAGCCCTATTTGGCTTCAAGGACTCAGTCGACGACTCCCTCTTTCTCTTCTTCCCCTCATTTGGTTTTGGGATATCTGCTTCCTCAGGCGGTGCTTCTCTTAAAAAAGAGGCCTCCCCTAGGCCTACATAAGCACATAACATAAAAAGTTAGAATATATTCAGGGGGTGTCTCTTTTAAAGAACTCACCTATTGCAAGAAGAAAGGCCCCACCATGATTTTTAGCTTCCCATCGGCCCCTGGCCAGGTCGCGCTCGAGAGATCCTTAACCGCATCGAGATACCATGCAATAGCTACATCATCAAAGGGATTTAGTTCAAGGGGAAGTTGGTACGAAGGTAAATGAAAAAAACTCAATTAAAGTGTTAACTTACGATTCATATTCCATTCCTCAGGGAATGGCATCCTTTTGACTAGAATCAAATCCGAGGTCCTAACTCGAAAAAAGAGGCTCATCCACCTTCTGTCCTTTCCTTCATCGGTACAAGAAAAGAAAACCTTTGTAGCCCGACGTTGAAGCTTAATCAGATCACCCCAATAAAGTCGGGGACTGTACATTCTAATCAGGTAGTCGAGGGTAAAAGGCATCCCCTCGGCCATATTTGCAAAATTTCTAATCATGTAAATAGTATGCCAAAATGATGGACGAATCAGGACGAGCATCACTCGATATCACTTGCATAAATCGAGAACCACGGGGTCTATCGATGGCGAGGACGGCTCTACCGGGCCTAGGGTAAATGGATAGGTGTATACACTAAGGAAGCCGGCTTTATGGATTATTATGTATTCCTCCCGAGAGGGAAACCCCACTTGCACCGCATCTCCCCAACGACAGTCGGCCTCACCTTCTCGGTGTTTGTTATTAGGCTAATATACCGGGATATGGGTTCACACCATCCCGGCTTTGAAGAAGGTTTGTCGACCTTAAAATCAGAGGTTGTTTCGTAGGGTCTGGGGATGCACTCCTCGAGACTTGGGGGTCCTGTTTCCTTACCCTTAGAGGAACGTGAAGATTAAGAGGCTTTATCATCTCGGGGAACAGTTTTGGAGGCCTTTGTCATTCCTGCTGAAAGATTTCAAAGGAAACGAGAGAAAGCTGATCAAGAAAAGGATACAAGAAAGAAGTAATTAGAGCTCTTTTTAAAAGTTTAGAAGAAGTAATTAAAGATAAGGGGCAGGAGAAGGAGTACTTATCGGGGCCAACCGTGCGCGTTGGGGAAAGCCAAAAGACAGCCGACTGCCATAATCAATTCGAGTCTTTTCAAGAACTGTGTGAATATGGCTTATCACATCAGTCGCTTACATGACATGACTCACAGAATGATGGAGGCATTTAGAAGTTGGCGAATTCAAATCATTTCTTGTCTTTTCATTCCAAGAAATGCGGGGACTATCTGTATACGGTAAAATCGGGGAAGGCCGATTTTAAGGCTTCTACAGCGTTCCGAGCCTCGGCCTCGATTGTATCGGAGTAGAATCCGAAGTTCAACCCCAAGGTGCATTACTCGAGGAAGTATTCCGAGGGATCGATATACCTAAAAGCAGGGTAAATATCTAAGACCATCATGGAAAAGCGGGAAATTCCGAAAATGCACGTGGTTAAAGCTGACCAAGTCCGCAAGAATAGTACAAGTCCGTACAGTGACATTAAATAGCTGTACTAGCTGCTTTTCTTTGTAATAATTACACATGTAATTTGTTGAGATTACCCCTCTTATATAAAGGGGACCCTTGTCATTTTGTAACATATATGATATTCAATACAAGAACAAGAACATTATCTCTCTAACTTAAACATACTCTACAATTTCTCCATTGGTTTATTACCTTTCATTTATTGTGTTCATTAATTGTTCTTTATTTATTGCTCATTATTGATCACAAAGGGACACCTTTGAGGCCCATTAAGCTGTTAATCCTTCATCGATCGCCCCCCTGTCAGGCACCCGAGTTCGACTCCGAGGCCCAGTTTCGGCCAGCTCGAGACCCCGTTTCACAACTGCTCGGTTTGGACAAGTCCATTATCCTTTGCTCTTATCTCATTTTTCTTAACTCTCACTTAGCATCTATTGTCTAAACAACTAGTATTAAAATAAATCACATATTTTTAGAACCACAAAATCAAGTATAATTGTAATTACCATTTTCACGGTAAACAGAGGTAATTAAGCACTTTAACAATACAAGACTAACAATGAAAAATAAGCAAAAATTAACAGTAAGAGAATACAATTGATGAAGACAACACATAACCAAGTGAAATCTAAAATACAAATGGAAGGAAATAAGGTAAACAAGGACAACACCCGTTTAAATCATCAAGCCTTTGAAACTTAAAATGTACAACAAGAATCATACCGAGGTGCCATACCTCATATTCTCATTTCACAATCTCAATTAAAATCATTCCTTATATCGCCGCGTGAGCCTTACATTTTATTTTATGAAAATATTTTTTCCGAAATAACTACACACGTTTTAGCTCCCTTATGTCGCTGCGTGGCTTTAAGTAATTCCGTTACTAGCAACACGCACATAAATACCACCTTATGTCGTTGTATGCACATTAACCCATATCTTTATACCGCCGCATGTGCATCAATGTCACAAGACAATAATAACTCACACTACATGTGACCAGTTACGCGGCGCCTTCCTGAGATTCTTTGGAAGGGCAACGTAAGGCTAAGCAACCGATGTCAGAGTGGTTGCTGTCCGCCGAGTGAGGTCCCCTCCGCTCACTAGACGAGATTGTCAGTGTCGTGCGGGAAAACCAATGCCAACAATTGATAGAACAGTAATGAGAATTGAATAAAAGCTTGATTATATTAATGAAAGCTATTATAAAAAAAGGCAACACGGTGTCGAGGGGAGAGACACCAGTACAGAGAATTGCTTGCTAGAAAGTTTTTGATTGCTTGATCCCCCCTAATAATGCTTTAAAAAAATAAACCAACGTTACAGGAATAGACCAAACTATGCTAGAGAAACATAATGAAATTACATGGAATAAAACTACTCTAGTAATACAAGGAAAAAGGACTTAGTTTTCTACAGAGGTAGAAATAGGTCCATTGTCAGCAACTTTGTCTCAGGCATCACGATCTGTGTGCGCGTCATTGTCTGCGCGCGGCGCTGTTGGCAGCTGCTTGTGGATGGGCGCTAGCAAGGGAAATCGGTGGGGAGACAGAAGCACATGCGCTCTTGTCACTTGGCACGGCCAAGACCACAGGGCCGTCCGTGGCGCTAGGGTTGGGAGGCTTGCTATATAGTTGTGAAATCTCCAACCTTGGGCAATCTGGTTATAAAATCCAGCGACACGCTTTCCCAAGGTCTCTTTGTAACAGCTAGAGGTCCAAGAGTCCCGCTTGTGTTAAGAGGTCGGACTTGTCCTTCTGGCATACTAGACAAGTCCTCACATACTGCGCGACATAGTCAGCCATTTGGGGCCAATAATATGCAAAGCGAAGCAATGCCATGGTGCGTTCTTCACCGGGATAGCAGGCCCACAGAGTGTCATGACATTCCGCCAAGAGAGTTCTTCTCAGATCCCCTTCTTTTGGAACATAAAGTCGGCTCGCTTTTACCTTCAGGAAACCATCCCCCATATAGAACTGGCAAGTCTTGCCCTGTCCTACTAGATCAATAATATACTGTGCAGCGGGATCCTTAATGAGTAGATCCTGTATCTGGTCTTTAATGGTGGTGGCTACTTCGCCCCCTCTTAGAGTGGCGAGTAGGCACGCCGACGCTAGGTCCGCTCTGCTACTGAGTGCATCAGCGACATGATTAGACTTCCCACTTCGGTACTCCAGGTTGAAGTTAAATTCCTCTAGGAGTTCCTGCCATCGAGCCTGTCGGCCATTCAGCTTCGGCTGGGTCATTAAATGACTAACAGCTGTTGTAGACATGTGGTTTTCGACCCTCCCCAAAATTTTACATATTTTTAGTGTTTATATATTTCTTTAGGTTCTAATATTGTACTTTGCCTATTTTTGACCTTTTAGCTCTATTTTCTCGTAAAATGAAAACTACAAAAATATTTTCCTTCATTTTTAGCTAATAGGTAGTTGTTTTTAGTTTATAATAATGTAGTATCAATATTATGTTTTCAATAGATGAAATGAAAAGCTTTAAAAAATATTTTTTCACTTAGTTTAGTGTTACTTTTAAGTTGTAGGTCTTTAATAAGATATAGAATAGTATTTAGATTTTTAAATATAGTTATTGTGTCTTTTTCTTTTAATATCCTATTAGTTTAGATAAGTATTAATTCTTGTTTCATTTTTTATAAGAAAAGAAATAAAAAAAAACAAAACAAAAGAAGAAGGAAGGAAACACAGGAAAGAAAATGACGTGAAGGCAAAGGGGAAGTGAACAAATGAAGTTGGTAGTGATCCCATTTTTCCATTCCTCACCCATATTCACGTGTGACCTTCCCCCTATTTTATTCTTTTTTTTTCAAAACCAAGTAAATGTAGATAACCTTGATAAAAATTTTATCTCAAAAAATGCACACACAGATGCACATGACAAAAAAGCATATTCTTTTGTCCTTATCCCCACATCACACACCTGAAAATTCTGATCCTATTTTTCTATACTTGCTCTCCAAGAATTGGGAGCACAATATAAGCACACAACTACACCCTAATCGACAGAACCGAAGAGACCCCTCTACAAAAAGATATGCCGCCTCCCTCCCCTAGACAGCCTACAACAACAAACTAACACCATACACACACTAAGAACCAAAAACAGTCGTCAACCTAAAGCCCGCCGGAAAATCGTCGGCCGCCATCTTCTCGCCATGTCTTAGAGACCAGACCTCCTTATCGGCACTCAATCGACTACCAACCCAAAAATCCCAATAAATCGGCCATTTTTAGTTTGATGCCTGTAGATGTCATTTGGATCTGACCGGAAACGAGTAGCTCCGGCGACCCACCATTGAATCAGGCGAAAAAGAGCTCAAACCCAGCAGTAAACCCAGTTCAAATTCCTCCAAAATATCACTTAAAATTGAGTCAAAACGCAGCTGCAAATCAACAGAAAAACACCGAAAAATGCAACCTCAAAACAACCCCATTTTCTGCCGAGAAAATACCCCCAAACAGTCATTAAAGTAGTCACGCAAATTACCATTGCCGAGATCAGTTGTGGTGGTATTCTATTCGAATCAAGTCGAGTCCGTCGTCGTCGTTCGAGCTTTCGATTTTGGTTTGATATCCCCGTACATTTAGCTCAAGTTTTCGGGTCAGTTGTTTTTGGGTCGTCGGTTCAAAGATCTTACCATCAATGGAGTTTCTTCATGTTTAAAATAAATAAAGGTTTTATTAAAAGGTCATCCTCTAACTTTACTTATCTTCCAATTTTCAGATCTTGTGTTGTGGGTGTTTGAATCGTTTTGTTTGATTCTGCTTGTTTCCGTTTTAGTGCTTACGTCATAACAAGATTTTGAGCTCCCCATTTGTGATATTTGTTTGTTTAACTGTTAAATCAATCTGAAATTTTAAGTGGTTGTTTGCTTTTCATTAATAGTCATATTATCTTGTTTCATGTTAAATATGGTTTATGTGGATTTATGTTGTTTTAAGTTGTTCGTGTGGTTGAGTTGAATTAGCAGATGTTACAAATTGGTTTGGTTCAGAATTATAAATGGAAATGAAGATAACAAATTTTGGGGCAATTCTCGATATTGTGAAACCAATTACTAACCATCTTAGTAATTAGGGAGATCCATCTAAGGTATTTGAATTCCTGTTGTCTAATTCCATATGATCTTGACCTTCAATCATAATCCTAAATACAGGATGAATTAATTTGTAAATGTCGTAGTTTGGTTTAGACACGTAATTAAATCATTGTGACTGTGGGTACGGTTCCCGTGACATTGTCATAATACATAATCCCAATTCAGGTGTGCATTTCACGTGACCCGGCCATAATTTTTAATAATAATAAAAATAAACATATTGTAAATCGCAAGTAAGTTTCCCGTGGTGCGATTCGCAATGTGGACAAAAACAAACGAGTATGCGACATCGCGACTCGTTCAAAAATTTCCATAAATACTAAAAGCGGTTGATTAGGTAATTGAAAGCGTTTAGAGTTATAATGCACAATAGACTTTTAAACGTGTAATCAATCAGATAATTAGGCCAACTATTAATAGTTAAGCGACCGTGCTAGAACCACGGAATTCGGGAGTGCCTAACACCTTCTCCCGGGTTAACAGAATTCCTTACTCTGATTTCTGGTACGCAGAAAACTTAAAACAGAGTCTAAATTTCCTCGGTTTGGGATTTCAATAAAACGGTGTCCCGAAACATCGTCAAAAATCTGGGTGGCGACTCTGAAAACTAAAATAAATCCCAAATCTGAATAATGTTACTTAAAGTGGAAAAACTTCCTTACTACCCTTCATCAATCCGGAGGGTAGTAAGAAAAAAGGAGGTGTGACAGCTCTGGTGACTCTGCTGGGGACATAGACCCAGAATCTCTGGTTCAGGGTTCAGAATTCGAGCTTAGAATAACCGTTATATTAGGCTTTATTATCTGATTTTACATGTTTGAACCTAATGTGCTAAATGCCACTTTTTACCGCTTTGATATTATCTGAACTGTATATTAATTGTGCCGAAACCCTCTTCTCTCTGAGTCTTCTAAATCCTCTGGGAAGTGTGCACTTCGTGTGACTTCTTTTCTGTTAAAGTCATATCCAAATTTAAGAACGAGGTACGGACAAGTTGCAAAGCCGGTGAAGCTTCTGTATTCCAGGTACGCTGCCCCGACCTCGGCTCGAGCTGTCCGCTCGGGTAAGCCAGGTCTAGAAAAATAAACCCCAGGATTTAAACTTAGAATAACATAACCTCATGCCGGATCCCTAGTAGGAACGCTTATTTGCATCATGTGCATTTGACTTAGGGGACTCAACACAGGGGTTGGGTCCGTCTAGGACAGATGTACCCAATTTAAAAGACCATCCTGATGCATCTTACGTGCTACTTGCGTATCTATTTATTTCGGCTTGCATGTTGACTGGCTTCTAGAATGGGAAAGAAAATCAAAAAAAGGGAAAATGAAAGAAAAATCAAGAGTGAGAGGTAGGTATTTGAAAAATGCTGAAACTCTCCCGAAAAATAAAAAGAAAGAACATAAGTGAATGTTTTCAAAAGTAAAGTTTTTCCGGTTTCGTCAAAACTGGCAGAACTACGCGGGCCTGATACTCACCGGATGTGAGATACGTAGGCAAACCTCATCGGTTCCGGCCCTCAATTTTAAAAAAAAATCCAAAAATATTTTCCTTTCCTTCCTTCTTTAGAAAAGTCTTTCTTTGATTCCCCAATTTATTTTTTAAAAAAAGATCCCCAAAAAATATTTTTCTACCTTTTCATTTTCCTCAATTTTAAAAAAAAAATTTCAAAAATATTTTCCTTTCCTTCCTTCTTTAGAAAAGTCTTTCTTTGATTCCCTTTTTAAAAAAAAAATTCAAAAATATTTTTCTTTAATTCCTTTTTAGGAGTCTTTGTTTAGAAAATCCCGAAAAATAAAAACAAAGAAATTTTTTATACCAAAAAATATTTTATTTGTAGGAGTCTTTCATTAGAAAAAAAAGAGACAAATAAAATCAAAAATAAAAAAAAAAAATTTCTTTCTTCTTTAGAAGTCTTTCTTTTAAAAAAAATAAAATAAAAAAAAAGAAGATAAAATCAAAAATCCAAAAATATTTTCATTCTTCTTTCGAAAATCGAAAAGAAAATTCAAGCTTCAAAAATATTTTCTTTCTCTTTAGAAGTATTTCTTTCATAAATTCAAAATAAAAGTCAAAAAATCCAATAATATTTTTCTTTCTTCTTTAAAGGTTTTCTTTCGAAATTCACCGAAAAAAAGAATTTAAAGAAAAGAAAAAAGAAAATTGAAATCAAAAAAATATTTTCTCTCTTCTTTATAAGTCTTTCTTTCGAAAATTAAAAACAAAAACAAAATTCAAAATTAAAAAAGAGAGTTAGTTTATTTCATTTATTCNATAATAATAAGGACCGACTGAGTCCATTCTAACGTGTCTTTTGTTTTGAATATTGAAGAATGTTTGAGGTGGTCGGTTTGTGGTAAGCTGTCAACACAAAATTCAAGGAAAAAATGACCAGCGACATTGAAGCTGTTACTAGCAGTCTTGAGACTCAGGGTCAGAAGGTTCAACAAGAGTCTAATGTGGTTGAGGAAAATAGAGTACTGAAACAGAAAATGACTGAAATGTGTCAAGCATGGGCCAATGGCGAAGGACCGCCTTTCTCTGTTCAGGGTTTCCCACAATTCACACCCATCTCGACAACTACCATCCCGGTCTCATTTTCTGATCAATCTTATACACATGGGTTCAGTCTTTATCCTAGCTGTACGACCACTGCTGGAACTCTGGTTACATGCTCTCAAAATTTGCCATTGACAACCAATCAGACAACCACTGTTGTTATGCCTGTCTTCCCTGTCTCACAACCGACAGTCGTGCAGAGGAAACCTCATGAGTCACAATTTGCTACCCATCAAGAACAATACCATTCTCCTGAGTACCATTCATACCTATTTGATCTTCCTGCAGATATTGAGAAGACTGTCCAAAATATGGCACAGGAAGAAATGATCAAAAGAGTGAATAGCTTAGAACAACAGTTGAAAAACATGCAAGGGTTGGCAGGTCAAAAGAGTATTGCCTTCGAGGATCTATGTATGTTCCCTAATGTCCGCTTGCCACCTGGTTTCAAGATCCCCAAATTTGAAAAGTATGATGGACATGGAGATCCCATAGCCCACCTGAAAAGGTATTGCAATCAGCTAAGAGGTGCAGGAAGCAATGAAGAATTGCTAATGGCTTATTTTGGGGAAAGCATTACGGGGGTAGCATCTGAATGGTTTACTGATCAAGACAAATCTCGTTGGTATGTCTGGGATGACATGGACCAGGCCTTTTTCAAACAGTTCCAATACAACATCGACATTGCCCCGGACCGCAATTCCCTTTCCAACCTGAAGAAGAAACCAACTGAAAGTTTCAGGGAATATGCCATTAAATGGAGAGAGCAAGCGGCTAGAGTTAAGCCACCCATGGATGACCATGAGCTAATCACTATCTTCCTTCAAGTGCAAGAGCCGAATTACTTTCAAAACATGATGTCCGCAGTTGGCAAATCCTTCTCGGAAGCAATCAAAATGGGAGAAATGGTTGAGAATGGCATTAAGACAGGCAGAATTATAAGTCAAGCAGCTCTCAAAGCCGCAACTCAGGCTGTCCAGATTGAATCTGATAATCTTAGCGACACAAATGAGAAGGATGAAGAAATTATGATGACATCAGGGTCGACAAGAGGTCCTAGGAGAACATCTCGAAGGTGTGACCAGCCTCGTCTGTTTTTCGATGATTCCCATGAGCACTACTATCCACCTCAGAATCCACAATACTATTTTGCTCCACCTGAGTATGTTGTCCAGCCACCAAGACACCCCAGAAGGCGAGCATCGCAAAATCTCCACCAGCCTCCACATAATTTCCAAGTGCCCTATAACCCGCATCCAAGAAAGGGATATAGAGGGGAGCAAAGGTTGAAAGATAATTTTACACCAATAGGGGAGTCCTATGCAAGCTTGTTTGAGAAATTAAAGCATTATGACATGATTGGACTCGTTCCTCCAAATTATGTGGATCCACGTGCAAGAAACTTTGTCCCTTCTAAAAGGTGTGAATACCATTCCAATGCCCAGGGGCACGATGTTGAAAGCTGTCGGGATTTGAAAAGAGAAATAGAAAGGATGATCCAGGAAAATCTGATTGTGATCACAGACAGTGACACCCAGAATATCACGCAGAATCATTTACCTGCACCTGATGATGCACACTTTGTAGGGATGATGTGTGGTGACAGGGAGTATGAGCATCCTCTCGGGAACTTGCTAACTGAAGTTGTTTATTTTGAAATTGGAGAATGCTCTACTGATTCTGATGAGCGAATTTGTGGCTAAATGTCAAGCTTAGCAATTGAAAAGTCATTCCCTCCTTACTAGGAAGGAATAATGGTAGCTTGTTTTGATATTTTTCTATTATCTGGGTTATTTCAGGGTTGTGATCCAGATTTTATTTGTTTTATCGAGTTAAACCCTTCTATCCCTCTGTTCTGTTTGTGTCAGTCTTATTTGTCTGTTTTGTTGTTATTTTCCTTACCCGGGTTATTTTAGGGTTGTAACTCGGATTTAGGTTGTTTGTCTTGTTGTTTACTCAATGAAATACAATTTGTCCTTTTGTGTCATTCCATGCTTAGTTACTTTCCCGCTAGTTTTAGTGATATGATATGCATGCGGAAATTTTGGCCAGATCTTAAAAACTGATTTAGTCCTGAATGAGATAAGTGAGAAAGAGACACTTTTGAGGATGAATAAAGATTTGAGATACTTTGGAACTAAGGTCGAGTAAAATTCACCTTCAAATCATTGTGAAGATCGGGCTTGAGGATGTTTAATCAATTGAAGCTTGGTCGGAAGTTTGGCATTAATGGATGGAAAGTGTCTTTCGACCACGACACACCAAGAAGATAGACATGTTCATCAACGCTATGATCCCAAAAAGATAATATGTTTTGGCGTTCTCGAGGCTGGGAGGCCCTTTTTTCTTCTATCTAAACACTTTATACCCTTCTCGACCCTTTTTTAGCTGGTGTCATTTTTCTTTGACCACCCTCTTTTGGAATCAAGTTTAGAGTCAAAAGTCCAAAAAAAAAAAGAGAAAAAAAAGGGAAGAAGTGAAAATGAAAAAAAAAAAGAAGAAAAATCCATGCCCCAAGAGTACAAATTGGGGCAACTCTTAGAAAGTTCGAATGAAAAAAAAAAGAGAAGAAAAGAACAGTCAAAGGTCCATGCCCTCAGAAAATAAAAGCTTGGGCAATTTGTTTTGACAAAAAAAGAAAGAAGAAAGAAAGAAAATGTGAAAAAGAAAAGGAAAATAGAAAAACATGTGAAAAAGAAAGAAAAAATAATAGTTAGGTAAGATATTTGAACTACGTTAGACTTGATTCCTAAAAAAAAATAAAAAAATAAAAAAATAAAAAATAAAAAGGATACGTAGGCAGCCTTACACGGTTCGGTCCAACCAAATAAGATTCCAAATAAGAAAAACAAATTCAGAAAAATCCCCGGTAGCTAAAATTGGGGCAGAAATTTTACTTCCCTTTTAGATGAGTCGATTCCGAGAGTTGTAAGTTTATAACCCCTCATTTTGAGTCTACTTTAAGCCTTCATGCCAATCCTCCTTTCCAACCCTATCCAAAACCCTTCCAAATAGAGACCTCCCGATATGCTTTCAAGAATTCCAAAAGAAGTATGCAATGAGCAATGATTGTCACGCGACATAAAATACTGTCAGTTGCTCACCAAAGAAAGCATGGAATCAGCAACGGTTGTCACACGACATAGAA
>ML386976.1:2089-20334 GCA_005239525.1 Nicotiana knightiana | reverse complement strand
AAACACCAGTTTAGTATTTAATAAACTCAATTGATACGTTCAATTCCTCGTGGGATCGACTTTGGGCTTAATACCCCAGATTTATATTTGCAACGCTTGTTTAGTCTTTACAGAAGACATAGTTGAGCGTGATCAATGTTGCTATCAAACAGAATTGTACAGTGGGATCGGGTTGCACGCTGCAACAGAAGTAATAAGGGTGTAATGTGATTGTAAGGAGGGATCGGGTTGCACTCCGCAAAAGGAGAACGATTGAAATAAGAAACTGTGGAACTCTCATTTGTGTTTTCTGTATCTCTGTGCAGTAATTGTGTGGTTTCTTTGACTGCCTCCTATCTATGTATTGTTTGATTTTATTTGGAGTAAAGCTTGTTCATACATACTAGTACTATTCCATGGTACTAACATTCTTTTTGCCGGGGGCGCTACATTTTTTATATGGATGTAGGTGGTTCTATAGTAGGTAGCTCGGTCCGCCGATAGTGGTGCCTTCCTTTCATCTCCTCAGCAGTTCTGGTGAGCCTCACTTCCTTTCGGGGTCGTGCGTGGTCTATGCCATCTTCTTTTGTATATTTTGTTCTGTTAAAGTATAGTCAGGGCCTTGTTGCTGGCAAGTTTATATAGTCTTCTCCGTATCTTTAGAGGCTCCGTAGATATTATGTGGGTTGTATATATGTATTTGGGGTAGTTGTCATACTCGTTTATAATCACGATCCCATATCTGGAGTGTCGTATTTTAGAATGCATGTTTTGGGAAGATTGAATGTTGAAAATGTTAAAAGATGAGATTTGACTTATGTTGTAAACGCATGCTTTGATTATATTTTGCTATGTCACTTATAAATGTACATTATGAACACGGGGAAATGCGTTGGGCAGTAAAGGCAATCCAGGCCCGCTTGACCGGGTTCATCCGGTTAGGCATCGGTCTTGTCCCTCGATTTTGGGGCGTGACAATCTGCTTTGGCCATGGTCCTTAGGATTCACCTGAGTGTCTGCAGGTAAAGTCCCAAGAGGACGATTGTTCACTGACATAGATATCTGGCCCAACTGCACTTCAATATTTTTAATAGCTGCATCATGTGCATCTACTCTCTCACTCATTTTGGCAGGCGGCCCCATCACCTGTTGCATCATCGCTTCAAGCCTGGAAAACCCATCTTCTTGCCTCCCCCTATGTTGTTGCTGAGGAGGGTGGTATGCTTGCTGCTGATTTTGATTGTTATAACCTTGTGACCTCTGATAAGGTGCCACATTTCCATGAGGTTTCATGGCACCCATGTTTCCATTGTTCTGTTGCTGGTGAGGTGGTCTATATGGTTGAATTTGCTGACCCCAGTTCTGTCCCCCTTGTCTCTGGCCTCCATAATTTGACACATAATTCATGTTTTCTGGGTAAGGAAGGTGATCACAATCTGCATTCCACCGATTACCAATTGGTTGAATAATGCAAGATGTGCATAAGCCCCCATTGGTAGTATCCACAATATGAACTTGCTGCTTTATCCCCGACTCCTCTACCTTCTTAGTAAGAATACTCATCTGTGTCATTAAAGTAGCCATGTTCTCATCCATAGTGTTGGAAGAATCTAATGGCACTGAGTGAACATCTGGGGTAATAGGAGCACCCATGGTTGTCCACCCTGAATTATGTGCCATCGTATCAAGTAAAATCTGGCACTCTCTCCATGTCTTGCTAATGAATGCTCCACCAGCTGAAGCATCAACATTGGCTTTTACACCATCAGCCAGACCCATATAGAATCTGCCCTAACATTTGCTCAGGAATACCATGGTGAGGACAGATAACCAACATCCCTTTAAATCGTTCCCACGTCTCCTGCAGTGTCTCCATGGGATTCTGTCTGAAGCTTATGATCTCATCAATCTGCTGTGCTGTCTTGGTTGGTGGATGGAATTTATTCAGAAATTGCTTGACCAACTCCTCCCATGTTGCAATAGAGTTGATAGGAGGGAGTTGAGCCAAGTCTGGGCAACTCCTGTCACCGAGAACAGAAACAATAACAGTCTTAATGCCTATAGGGTAACATTCGGCAGCCTCTGGGTCTTGCAGATGGACAGAAACTCCGGGAGTGGTGTTGTTCAAACAGCTACCTAAATATGCACTCTCTCTCAAGTAGATACATAATAAATAGGCACAACTAATTGAGGGCCCTTCAATCAACTACAACAAGAACGTAGTTGAACAAATAGAGATTAACAACCAACCAAAACTATATTAATATCACAATAAAGTCATCCCTCAACGGGTTCCACCAAAACCTTAGATTAGAAAAGTTAGCTACTCATAATAATGATAAAAACTACAAAAGAATTCATAAGCAAAGGTAAAAGCACAAAAGAAGGAGATATGGATTGACCAGTTAGTGGCCATTCAGACCCAAAGATCAAATGATGCCCCTACGTCCTCTAGCGAGCCAGGGGATTCTTCAGGTTCCAGAGTCAACCAGTTTCTGCGGTTA
This sequence comes from Nicotiana knightiana, assembly GCA_005239525.1. Lineage (NCBI taxonomy): Eukaryota > Viridiplantae > Streptophyta > Magnoliopsida > Solanales > Solanaceae > Nicotiana > Nicotiana knightiana. Next base: position 17,851 of record ML386976.1, on the reverse strand, counting down.
GCCCCTCCAGAGTTCACAGGCACCGACCCAGAGGCTGATCCTCAGGAGATCATTGATGAGATGTACAAGACCCTCCGAGTTATGAGGGCTACTGAGACAGAGGGGGTTGAGTTGACTTCCTATCGTCTGAAGGGAGCGGCATATTCGTGGTTCGGGATGTGGGAGAGTTCCCGTGGAGAGGGGAGCCCTCCGGTGAGGTGGGATGAGTTTGTGGATGCCTTTATGGCACAAAGTTGTCATCTCTAAGCAATTGCATTGGTGTCAAATTTTGTGCAAGAACACCCCACTCCCCTAATTACCCTACTATTGTGAATTCTCAAACTTTGTGCCATAAATGTATATATTGTTGTGATTAGTTGGATCATGTGCAACTCCTTGAAATAGCTGAATTATGTGCAACTCATTGTAATAGCTGAATTATGTGCAACTCATTGTAATAGCTGAATTATGTGCAACTCATTGTAATAATTGAATTATGTGCAAATTTGTGGAGTTAACTGAACTATGTGAGGCTTGTGGAAGTAATTGAATTATATGCAACTTGCTGAAATGAACGGATTATGTGCAAGTTGATAGAGTAACTGAAAATGTGTGGAATTGGTTAAAATGTGTTTCGGGGGCTCTCTGACAGGTAGATAGGCCTAATTACAAAGGAAACTCTGGCGAAATTTTCAGGAAATATCAGAGTTAGTAAAAACTTTTGGGGGTTGGCATGTTTTGTGTTCTCTTAACTAAGTGATTCCCCGATCCTCATTCGAGGACGAATGATTCTAACTCGGGGAGGATGTAAAGACCCGTAAAATTTCAAGTCTAAAAACAATTCCCGAATGGGTCCCCATGTGGTTATAAATGTAGAAATTCTTAAAACGGACCCTTGTGGAGTAAAAAGTACCCCGGAACTTAAAAGATAATTTTTTTTCCAAAATTGCGCGGGTCTGCGGTCCACTATGCGATCGCAGATCAAGTATGCAGACCGCATAGTGGTCGCATACCTGGGAAGTCTAATTTCCTTTTAGGCCCATCTGAAGGCCATTTATGCGACAGGTATGCGGACCGCATAACAGGAATGTGATCGCATTCCTGACAGCATACCTGCTTCGGGGCTTCTAATTTCTAATTTTAAAACCCGACCCCCAGTTTAATAAAACACCCCTCCCCCTTCATTTTTAAAGACTATCTAAACAAAATAGAGAGAAGTGAGAGTGGGTTCTAGTGACAGAAGTCCTCATCTTCCCCAAATTGGTCCATCATCTCTACTCAGGCCCGGAAATTATCGAGTAATCTTCATCTTCTTCACCATAAGAGGTAAGTCCCCACCCCATTTCCATTCAATTCTCAGGTTTTGGTTAAAAATGGAACACACAGGAATTGGTTCTTGAAGATAAAAGCTAAGACTTACATGCATGTTCATGTTTTTCCTAATCTAGCAAATGGATGTAAGTTAGAGTAACCTTCCACTAAAAAGGTGATTAATTAATCAAAGGGATCACATAGTGTTTGATAAAATCCCCAAATGAGTTCATGATTTCTAATTCTAAGTCTAAACATGGCATCTTGTAAATTAGATTGGAGGCAATAGAAGGTCTGATGGGTTGAGGATAGATATTAAAGGGGAATTTCGACACGAGGTATGTATGCTAACTTTAATCTTCGTAGAGTCACCTTGTTGGTGTCCGAGCATTCGGTATGAGTTTCTGGCTTATGCATATGTGAATCGATTGTTCTAATGTGTTGAGGCGTAAGATTCTGTTCTCTGATTGTCCTAGTTGATTCCCATGCCACCATGCTATATGATATATTGTAAAGGTGATTCTTCGTGCTTATTCTATCATGTGCATAGCTCGTTAAATGTTGAATACATCGGTATGAGAGGATGTGCTGCAAAATGAAAGAAATGATAATGAATCAAATTGTTGAATGTATCTAAGTGCTAAATGCTGTGTAGCAAGTAATGGAAAGGAAATGTGGATTTATCTAATTGAACTATATGTGGATGGTATGTCGTATATGACTCACTGTTTGGTAAAGATTACCGTGGCCTTGATTTCACATGGTTATTTGATTGTTACGAATGTATATTATTGATGATGAAAATCCTTGTGATTGAATTGGTTGGTTGATGTTGCTATCAAACAGAATTGTACAGTGGGATCGGGTTTCACGCTGCAACAGAAGTAATAAGGGTGTAATGTGATTGTAAGGAGGGATCGGGTTGCACTCCGCAAAAGGAGAACGATTGAAATAAGAAACTGTGGAACTCTCATTTGTGTTTTCTGTATCTCTGTGCAGTAATTGTGTGGTTTCTTTGACTGCCTCCTATCTATGTATTGTTTGATTTTACTTGGAGTAAAGCTTGTTCATACATACTAGTACTATTCCATGGTACTAACATTCCTTTTGCCGGGGGCGCTACATTTTTTATATGGATGTAGGTGGTTCTATAGCAGGTAGCTCAGTCCGCCGATAGTGGTGCCTTCCTTTCATCTCCTCAGCAGTTCTGGTGAGCCTCACTTCCTTTCGGGGTCGTGCGTGGTCTATGCCATCTTCTTTTGTATATTTTGTTCTGTTAAGGTATAGCCGGGGCCTTGTTGCCGGCAAGTTTATATAGTCTTCTCCGTATCTTTAGAGGCTCCGTAGATATTATGTGGGTTGTATATATGTATTTGGGGTAGTTGTCGTACTCGTTTATAATCACGATCCCATATCTGGAGTGTTGTATTTTAGAATGCATGTTTTGGGAAGATTGAATGTTGAAAATGTTAAAAAAGGAGATTTGACTTATGTTGTAAACGCATGCTTTGATTCTATTTTGTTGTTTCACTTATAAATGTACATTATGAACACGGGGAAATGCATTGGACAGGAAAGGCAATCCAGGTCCGCTTGACCGGGTTCATCCGGTTAGGCATCGGTATCGTCCCTCGGTTTTGGGGCGTGACTATCTGCTTCAGGCCATGGTCTTTAGGATTCACCTGAGTGTCCCAAGAGGACGATTGTTCACTGACATAGATATCTTGCCCAACTGCACTTCAATATTTTTAATAGCTGCATCATGTGCATCTACTCTCTCACTCATTTTGGCATTCGACCCCAGCACCTGTTGCATCATCGCTTCAAGCCTGGAAAACCCATCTTCATCTCTACTCAGGCCCGAAAATTATCGAGTAATATTCATCTTCTTCACCAGAAGAGGTAAGTCCACATCCCATTTCCATTCAATTATCAGGTTTTGGTTAAAAATGGAACACACAGGAATTGGTTCTTGAAGATAAAAGCTAAGACTTACATGCATGTTCATGATTTGTCCTAATCTAGCAAAAGGATGTAAGTTAGAGTAACCTTCCACTAAAAAGGGGATTAATTAATCAAAGGGATCACATAGTGTTTGATAAAATGTCCAAATGAGTTCATGATTTCTAATTCTAAGTCTAAACATGGAATCTTGTAAATTAGATTGGAGACACGATATGCTTGTTTATTCGCGAAGTCAGGAAGATCATGCTAATCACCTCAGGGCAGTTCTGCAGACTCTTCATCAGCACCTGTTGTATGCAAACTTTTCAAAATGTGAATTTTGGCTAGAATCAGTCACCTTTTTGGGCCATGTTGATTCCATGGAAGGAATTCGGGTTGATCCCCAAAAGATTGTAGCGGTAAAGGATTGGCCTAGACCAACGACTCCGACAGAGATTAGTAGTTTCTTGGGTTTGGCTGGATATTATCGGAGGTTCGTGGAGGGATTCTCTACCCTCGCCTCCCAATTGACTAAGATGACGCAGAAAGAGGTTAAGTTTCAGTGGTCCGGTTCTTGCGAAAAGAGTTTTCAAGAATTGAAATCAAGATTTACTTCGGCGCCAGTGTTGACGTTGCTAGAAGGTTCAGAAGAGTTTGTGGTGTAATGTGATGCTTCAAGGGTTGGTTTGGGCTGTGTATTGATGCAATGTGGTAAGGTAATAGGATATGATTCTAGGCAGCTCAAGAGTCACAAGAAGAATAACCCGACGCATGATTTAGAGCTCGCGGCAGTTGTGTTTGCATTGAAGATCTGGCGGCATTATCTTTATGGGGTCCATGTGGACGTGTTCACAGACCACAAGAGTCTTCAGTATTTTTTCAAATAGAAGGAGTTGAACTTAAGGCAGCGGAGGTGGTTAGAATTGCTCAAGGATTATGATATGAATATTTTGTACCATCCAGGAAAGGCGAATGTGGTAGCTGACGCTTTTAGTCGGAAATCCATGGGTAGCTTGACTGATTTGGAAGCAGGTCAGAGGCCTTTGGATCGGGAGGTTTATCAGTTGTCCAGTCTGGGGTATGTCTTTCGGCCTCAGATGAAGGGAATGTCGTGGTGCGTAATGGAGCGGAGTCTTCGCTTGTAGCGGAAGTCAAGGGAAAGAAATTCAGGGATCCAATGTTGGCACAATTCAGAGAAGCAATTCTGAATCACAAGACTACAGCATTTTCACTCGGCAATGATGATGGTGTTTTGCTATGCCAAGGGAGGCTATGTGTTCCGGATGTGGATGATCTTTGGGGGAGAGTTATGGCAGAGGCTCACAATTCCAGGTATTCTGTACACCCAGGTTCTACGAAGATGTATCACGATCTCAAGGAGATTTATTGGGGGAATGGTATGAAGAGGGGATTGGCGGACTTTGTGGCTAGGTGTCCAAATTGTCAACAAGAGAAGGCCGAGCATCGGAGGCCCGGTGGGTTGGCACAGCTTATGGAAATACCGACATGGAAATGGGAAATGATCAATATGGACTTTGTGGTGGGGTTACCTCCCACTCCGCGTAGATTCGACTCAGTTTGGGTAATAGTGGATCGGCTCACGAAGTCGGCGCATTTATTGCCAGTTAAGTCCACCGATACTGCAGAACGGTACGCTCTATTATATATCAAAGAAATAGTTAGGCTCCATGGCACTCCAGTATCTATTATCTCGGATCGAGGGGCCCAGTTCACAGCTAACTTTTGGAAGAAATTTCAGCAAGGTTTGCATACGAAGGTAAATCTCAACACAACTTTCCACCCGCAAACGGACGGTCATGCAGAGGGGACCATTCAGACGCTTGAAGATATGTTACGGGCTTGTGTATTAGATTTCAAGGGTAGCTGGGATGATCACTTGCCGCTTATAGAATTTGCTTATAATAACAGTTTCCATGCTAGTATTTAGATGGCCCCATTTGAGGCATTGTACGAAAGGAGGTGTAGGTCTCCGATTGGATGGTTCGAGGTTGGTGAGGCGGAACTGCTAGGACCGGATCTTGTGCACCAAGCTATGGAAAAAGTTAGTCATTTAGGAGAGGATGAAGACTGCTCAGAGTCGTCAGAAATCCTATGCGAACGTTCGTCGAAGAGATTTGGAGTTTCAAGTAGATGATTGGGTATTCTTGAAGGTGTCTCCCATGAAAGGAGTGATGCGGTTTGGGAAGAAAGGGAAATTGAGCCCAAGGTATGTCGGGCCATATAGGATTGCTCAAAGGATAGGGCAGGTGGCGTATAGGCTGGAATTGCCCCCTGAGATGTCATTAGTGCACCCGGTGTTTCATGTGTCCATGCTGAAGAAGGTAGTTGGAGATCCATCTGTCATCGTGCCGGTTGAGACCATTGAAATTAATGAAAAGTTGTCATATGAAGAGGTTACGGTTATTATTCTTGATAGGCAAGTTCGTAGGTTGAGAAACAAAGAGGTCGCTTTGGTCAAAGTATTATGGCGGAGTNTTTGTGCAAGAACACTCCACTCCCCTAATTACCCTACTATTGTGACTTCTCAAACTTTGTGCCATAAATGTATATGTTGTTGCGATTAGTTGGATCATGTGCAACTCCTTGAAATAGCTGAATTATGTGCAACTCATTGTGTAATAGCTGAATTATGTGCAACTCATTGTAATAGTTGAATTATGTGAAAATTTGTGGAGTTAACTGAACTATGTGAGGCTTGTGGAAGTAATTGAATTATATGCAACTTGTTGAAATGACCGGATTATGTGCAAGTTGATAGAGTAACTGAAAATGTGTGGAATTGGTTAAAATGTGTTTCGGGGGCTCTCTTACAGGTAGATAGGCCTAATTACAAAGGAAACTCTGGCGAAATTTTCAGGAAATATCGGAGTTAGTAAAACAATTTAGGGGTTGGATGTTTTGTTCTCTTAACTAAGTGATTCCCCGATCCTCATTCGAGGACGAATGATTCTAAGTGAGGCAGGATGTAAAGACCCGTAAAATTTCAAGTCTAAAAACAATGCCCAAATAGGTCCCCATGTGGTTATAACTGTAGAAATTCTTAAAACGGACCCTTGTGGATTAAAAAGTAGCCCGGAACTTAAAAGATAAAATTTTCCAGAATTGCGCGGGTCTGCGGTCCACTATGCGATCGCATATCAGGTATGCAGACCGCATAATGGTCGCATACCTGGGCAAGCTGCTTTCCTTTTTGGCCCATCTAAAGGCCATTTATGCGACAGGTATGCGGACCGCATAACAGGAATGCGATATTCCTGACCGCATACCTGCTTCGAGGCTTCTAATTTCTAATTTTAAAACCCGACCCCTAGTTTAATAAAACACCCCTCCCTTTCATTTTTAAAGACTATCTGAACAAAATAGAGAGAAGTGAGAGTGGGTTCTAGTGAGAGAATTCCTCATCTTCCCCAAATTGGTCCATCATCTCTACTCATGCCCGGAAATTATCGAGTAATCTTCATCTTCTTCACCATAAGAGGTAAGTCCCCACCCCATTTCCATTCAATTCTCAGGTTTTGGTTAAAAATGGAACACACATGAATTGGTTCTTGAAGATAAAAGCTAAGACTTGCATGCATGTTCATGATTTGTCCTAATCTAGCAAAGGCATGTAAGTTAGAGTAACCTTCCACTAAAAAGGGGATTAATTAATCAAAGGGATCACATAGTGTTTGATAAAATGCCCAAATGAGTTCATGATTTTTAATTCTAAGTCTAAACATGGCATCTTGTAAATTAGATTGGAGGCAATAGAAGGTCCGGTGGGTTGAGAATAGATATTAAAGGGGAATTTCGACTCGAGGTATGTATGGCTAACTTTAATATTTGTAGATTCACCTTGTTGGTGTCCGAGCATTCCGTATGAATTTCTGGCTTATGCATATGTGAATCGATTGTTCTAATGTGTTGTGGCGTAAGATTCTGTTCTCTGATTGTCCTAGTTGATACCCATGCCACCATGCTATACGAGATTGTGAAAAGGCGATTCTTTGTGCTTATTATATCATGTTAAAAGTTTGGAAAACAGTAAAATAACTCAAAATACTCTTAGATGTGTTACAGATCTAACGAGTCAAGATATAAAAATAGGGTTTCAGAGAAGAACAACCCAGAGATAGAGAGATTCCGTCTTAGAAACCGTTGGCTTAGCCGGAAAATAGAAAGATCTTACTCAATCGAGCCATGTCGGCCTGAGAATGGTAAGCACGGACCCAGGGGAGGGGGAAGTGAACAGCTATTGGTCCCTTGAGGACCTCGAGACAACAAGAAACCGGGCATAGGAGGAGCCATAGAGGTTAGGGGTGGTAGATAACCACCATTGTTAACGGCGAGCAAGCAACGACGAGGGGAAGCTAGGTTAGGGCATAGGGGATTTGAGGGAGACGGGTGAAGTGTGACGGCGGGTGTCTGAGGAAAATGAGGGGTTTAGGGGGTAGTGGTGTTAAGTTAATTAAGGCAAGAATAAGTCTGGGCCGATGATCAAAATTGATCAACGACCAAGATTTAACAGGTGTTGGGTCGGGTAGGATATAGGTTTGGACTTGGGTGTGTTTGGGACAATGTAATAAGGTGTTTGGGCTGGCTATAATTTAGGCTATAATTGAAATAGAAATAGGCCATTTGTTAAATACCCGAATTAAATTAGTCGAAATAATTTATAACATAATTGCTAATTAAAAAAGAATTCTATGCATGAAATAATTTTTAAAAAATAATTATTTGGTATTTAAAAATATAAAGGACTAATTTTTGGTAGAAAATAGTACAAAATTATATGCATGGGCTATAATTGTAAAGTTTTTGCAATTATAGCCAAAAGGTGCCAATTTGGCTATTTTTGGCATAATTTGGTCTTAATAGGACCATAAATTGTAAATTAAATCAAGAAATGCTTTTGAAATCATTTGTGATGCAATTTTGTAATTATTTATTGGAAATAAAATGCTGGACAAATTTATAAAAATGCAGAAAATTTATGGAAAAACACCAATTGCTATTAATGCATGATTTTGAAGGTATATATGCAATTTTAAAAATATTTTGGGAAAAATTGGGTATCAACAAATGAAACCTCACAGCAATGTCACTCCATCACTCAGCACTCGGCACTCGGCGCTCGGCGCTCGCACTCAGCACTCAATACACTCAATACTCAATAGGTACATGCACTCACTGGGGAGTGTACAGACTCCGAGGGGCTCCCAAATCCCAAGCGCTAAAGCACGGAAAACTCACGTGCTGCACGGATAACTCACGTGCCATAATATCAATACTTGGATCTGCACGGTCACCTCACGTGCTAAGCGGAAAACTCGCGCTATGGTATCAATACCTGGATCCCCACAGTCAACTCACGTGCTACATAGACAACTCACGCACTATGGTATCATATCAAATATCTCACAACAGGCCCTCGACCTCACTCAATCATGAACCTCTCTAGCCTCACCATCAACAACAAATAAGGGGACACAACCCATATTAAGTATCACAACATATCAGCAAAATAACAGAGACTGAGGTAACCATGTATAAGAATTTCTATGACTGAGTGCAAATAATGTGGGCATGAATAAAGCCTAAGCATGATCTCTAACACGAAGGTAGACAAGTTCAACAACAAGTAAACACATAACCACATATAATAGCTATTAGGCCTCACAACCTCAGGGGACGGACCAAGTCTCAATCACTCGTGGTGCACACCCACACGCCTGTCACCTAGCGTGGGTATCACCTCCAACAAACACATGATATCAAATTCTCTGGGTTTATACCCTCAAAGCCAGAGTTTAAACTGTTACTTACCTTAACCGCGTACAATCCTACTCCGAGATGCCCTCGTCTCTGGACTCGGTATCCAAAAGCTCCAAATCTAACCAAAATCACAATACTACTATCAACATAGTCAAAAGAATTGAATTCCACAATAAAAACTACATAAAATATTCCAAAAATCCAAAATCGGCCAAAACCCAGTCCCCGTGCCCACATCCCGGAACCAGCCAAAAATGGCAGAATAATAAACCTCGTCCTCTCCCGAGTCTAACCATATAAAATTCGTCAAAATGCGATTCCATTGGTCCCTCAAATCCTCACTTAAAACTTTCCAAAACTCAAGCCCTAACTCCCTCAATTTCACTTTGAAATCATCAATCAAATCCCAAAAACGAAGATGGATTCGTGAAATATAACCAAAACTGAGTAGAGAACACTTACCCTAATCCATATGGTGAAAATCGCCCAAATCCGAGCTCCCCAACTCAAAATATGACCGAATGAACAAACCCTTATTTTATATATTTTTCTGCTAGCTATTCTGCCTCGTTTCTCATGCCAAACAATCCCGAAACTCACTTTTTATTTCTCCAATGGATTTCTTGTGAAATTTTAGTCTAGTTAGGCTTTTGAATAACTCAATTTGACCTTCTAATGAAGGAGATATGTTGATTTCAATATTTGCAAATAGTGCAGGCGCGGTCAGTGGCAATTTCATTATTAATCTGAAAAATCTGGCAACCTAATTCTTAGGAAAATTACCATAAAATTCTCATATGATGTCCAAATTCGATGATTCTTTTTGATATGGGTTCGTAATTACGATACAGATCTAATGCTTTAATTAAAAAAGAAATTGAAGCTCATTTGTTCAATATGATATCATTTATGCTTGAAGAAACAGCGTTGAAACATAAGAAAAATAAGCGCAACACAACCCAAACCTATTCGAAAATCACCCAAGGCCCTCGGGACCTCAACCAATAATTCCAAAAAGTCATATATCATTACCTGAACCTAGTCGAACCTCCGGAATACCAAAATAACACCTGTATACGCTCTCGATGAATATCGAAGCAAGACACGGCCGATGCTGAATAGTGTCGTTATGAGTTTGTTACGGAAAGGAAAAGATTCTCGCCACGTCCCTAAATATCATGGTGTAAATCCTGGGATAGATTTGTACGAATTAGTACAAATTCGTACTAGGTTGTTATACAGCTGTACCAATAAAATTCCTTACTGTAAATAGAAATGTACCATATTTAGGATTTCCCCTCCTATATAAAGGGGACCCCAAACATTTGTAAAAGGCATCTGATCATTTTTGGTAAAGAATATACTATCTTACTTTTCTCGTCTATTTCTCTTCAGAATCATTCTTTAGCTTTATTACACTTACTTTACTGTTCTTGTTTTATTGCTCCTAACTCACCTCGAGGTCATCGAGAACACCGGTTTTCTTCATCAATTCTTTTCATCCATACTCTACATTACTTGTTTATTAATTAGTATTGGATTAGATCACATATCCTTAAAACCACAAATCAAATTTGGTTGTTACTCATATTTTTTAGGTAAACAATACCAAAACACCAAATCAACCTCGGATTCAAGCCTAAGAACTTCTAAACTTCCAAAATTCGCCAACAACGCCGAAACCTATCAAACCACGTCCGAATGATCTAAAATTTTGCACACACGTTACAAATGACTCTACAAACCTACTTCAACTTCCAGAATTCCATTTCGCCCCCAATACCTAATTTTTCACTGCCGACCAAAATCGCCAAATTTCTAACTTTGGCCAATTCAAGCCTAATTCTACCACCGACCTCCAAATTATATTCCGGACACACTTCTAATTCTAAAATCACCCAATGAAGCTAACCGAATCATAAAAATCCAAATCCGAATTCGTTTACTCATAAGTCAACTTCCGGTTGACTTTTCTAATTTAGCTTTCTAATTAAGAGACTAAATGTCTCATTTCACTCCAACACTACTCTGGACCCAAACTTACAAACTCGATACAACTCAACACAGCTGAACAATACATAAAGAAGCATGAATGGGAGAAACGGGGCTATAACTCTCAGAACGACAGGCCGGGTCATTACAGAATCACCCCTTGGTATGTACATAGTAAGGTTATGTGGAGGTTTGATAGTTTTGAAGAAAAACTCTTGGCACGTTCAAGGATGAACATATGCTTAAGTGGGGGAGGATGTAACGACCCGACCGGTCGTTTTGAGCATTTACACTTCGCTTGGTAGTTTGCATGCGTGAGTAGCTCCGTGTGGTGTATATGACTTATGTGAATCGTCGATTTTGATTTTCAGGTTATTAGAATCGGTTTAGAAGAATGAATTTCATGGTTGAGGCTTTGAGTTGAAAGAGTTGACCAAGTTTGACCTTTCGAGAATTTGACCCCGGAATGGAGTTTTGATGGTATCGTTAGGCCCGGATGGTTATTTTGGACTTCGGCGTATGCCCGGCTTTGTATTTGGATGTTTCTAGAAGGTTTCGACACAAGTTGGCCAAAAATTAGAAAATTGGAGGTTTGAAAAGTTCATAAGTTTGACCGGAAGTTGACTTTGAAGATATTGAATTCAGATTGTGGTTCCGGTAATTCGAATAGCTTCATCATGTCATTTGGTACTTGTGTAAAAAATTTGGGTTCATTCCAGGATGATTTGGCATGTTTCGATGTCAGTTTTGAAAAGTTGAAGTTCAAAGTTCATAGAAAATGATTTGAGGTGTGATTCGTCGTTTCGATGTTTTTATGTGTGTTTTGAAGCCTCAAGTAGGTTCGTGTTATGTTGTTTGACTTATGGGTATGATTGGACGGGGTCCCGAGAGGCTCGGGCGTGTCTTGGATTGATTTAAGAGCATTTTGGAAATTTTGGCTAAAGTGTATTATTGCCGGTTCTGGTGTTTCCGCATCTGCGGAAGTATGGGCGCAGATGCGAGTCTGCAGATGCAATTGTTCGCATAAGCGCAAGAAGTCCTGGCTGAGGTCATCGCAGATGCAGAGGAAAGTCGCACTTGCAAGTGTGTAGGAGCAAAAATTGTCAGGCATGTGCGAGGGGTCGGCTGGTGAGTGTGGTCGCAGAAGCGAAGATTTGATCGCAGAGGCGGTGGTCGCAGATGCGACAATTTGACCGCAAATGCGTAAGTGTTGGGCAGAATGATAAATACAAGGGTTCGCAATTTTGGCTTCATTTTGACATTTCCAAGCTCGGATTGAGGCTATTATTGAAGCAAATTCATCACAAGTATTGGGGTAAGTGTTCTCTACTCAATTTTGATTATATCTCATGAATCCATCTTCATTTTTACCAGTTGGTTGGTGAATTTAAAGAGGAAATTGGGAGTTTTGGCCTAAAGTTTCATAATATGATTTTTTGAGTTTTTAACACCGATTTGGATTCGAATTTAAGTGAAACTAGTATGGTTGGACTCGTAATTGAATGGGTTGTCGGATTTTGTGAGTTTTTTCGGGTTCCACGGTGCGGGCCCAAGTTGGGCTTTTTGGGCTGATTTCGGGTTTTGATTCAAGATTTGATCTTTTACGATCGGGATTGGTTCCTTTAGCATTGTTTGATGTATTTGAATTGTTGTTGGTTAGTTTCGAGCCGTTCGAAGGTCGGAACGTGCGGGATGACATCTTTGGAGTATCGCTTGGCTTGCTCGGCATTGGCATTGGCTCGTTGGAGGTAAGTAACTATTCTAAACTTAGTGTTGAGGGTATGAAACCCCGCAATACGTGTTATGTGAATTGTATTAAGGTGACGCACATGCTAGGTGACGGGCGTGTGGGCGTGCACCCTATGAATTTGGACTCTGTTGTTTCCATGGCACTGTATAGTGGCCCTATTTATTGATATTTGTGTTTTCACCATGTGATAAAGTAACTAAGCTGTGAATCATGTTAAATATCATGTTTAGGCTTTATCCTGATATTGTTTGGACCCATAGTGGTTGTTTCTTGCTGCCATCTCACCGATTTCATTGATATTTCGTACTCAGTCATATGCATGCATTCATATCATATCTCAGTCTCAGTTGTTGTTTATTGATATATCATATCATTGTTGTCGGGCTAGTTTCATGACATTGTGAGCCCATGAGTGAGACTGCAGATATTGATGACTGAGTGAGGCTGAGAGCCTGATTATGAGTGACAGTTATGGGATCGGGCTGCACGCCGCAGCATGTTATATTGATTTACGCCTGGATTTGGCTTTATGATAGCGCTTGGGCTGTAGAAGCTCCTAAGGAGTCTGTACACCCCTAGTGAGCATGGTTGATTATATTGAGGGATGGATCTTCCCTGGACATGGATCTTGTCCGAAGCATTTATATACCTGGAGATAGATCTTCTCCATGGAGCCGGATTGGCTTTCCTCAGTACTGAGTGACTGATGGTCAGTGATATATATATTCCAGGATGGATCTTCCCTGGGCCGTAGGGGCCATATACAGTACCGAGTGGTTGAGCGTGATGAGTGGAAAGTGTGAGACAGTGAGATTGAGTACTCTGAGAGTGTGAGTACATGATTCATCTCTAAGATACATGGAATTTCATTCACACATGACATACATGCATAGAGATGCATTTTTCCTCATGCTATATGGTTTCACGTCATTCATGAATTATTATACATTGATAAGTAGGCATATAGAGGGATTTTATACTTGTTATCTGGAAAGAACATGAAACTTCTTACTCATTGTTGAAAGGATTTTGGAAAAATTAATGTTTTCAAGCTTACTCGCATTTTTGGCATTTCCAATAAAGGATTTGGATTTTCTCACTGAGACACTTGAAAGCATGGCCATTTTTTGGAACTGTAAACGAGCTGAGCACTTTTACTTTAGAGATACCTTTTATTACTTGTATTATGCTGTTATGAACTCTTGTAGAATACCAGTATTGGACTCGACCTTGTGATAGCTCGGCACTGCTTTCAAGCTACGGTTAGGTTTGTTACTTACTCAGTACATGGGATCAGTTGTATTGATACTACACTTCTGCACATTGCATGCAGATGTTGGCTGATGTTGTTGAAGTGTTCAAGTTTGCTGGATTCGAAGATGTACATGCGTCCCTGTTGTAGCTGCCTCATTTGTTCAGGATAGCCTTAAATTATAAAACTCTATGTATGTACTTTTCATACAGACTATGTATTTATTTCATTTCCGCTTTATAACTCCTTAGAAGCTCATGATTTGTACTACCAGTCCTTGGGAAATGTATGAGATTTAGATAATTACTTTCATTTAATTTTCTTGTTAATATAATTGAAATTGGATAATTATTAGTTGGCTTACCTAGTGGGTTGGGTTAGGTGCCATCACAACTAGTGTATTTTGGGTCATGACAAATTCAAACCTAGAATTTTTAGGAGGTGGAGAAGGAGGGGCGGCAGTGGTGGAGTCAATAGCAGCAGCGGCAGCAGCGACAATAGGGGAGTGGCAACGCGGGGCAGTGGATACGAGAGGTGGGGAATGGGATTTATGTGAGAGAAATAGAGAAGGAGAGGGGGGAGGGTATTATGGGTGTGAGGGAGAAGAGAGTGAGAGAAATGAGGGGAAATCCCGTATTTGAGATCTGAAATTAGAATTACCGACCAACGTTGGTCGGCAATTTTGGTCGGTACACTAGTGACGGGCGTTGACTGTATTTTGACTATTAACCGACCAACTTTGGTCGATTGTTTTTTTAAGAAAACTAAATTGCTTTTTTATGTTTTTATCTCTTGAAATATTATAAACTATAAAAAATTATTATAAATTATAATTATTTATTTTATTCACATATATATTTACTATAAATAATTATAAACTATAAGCATAATCTTTATAAATAATTATATTAGCTAATTACTTGTAATAAATTATATATGAGTAATTTCACACACACACTATATTGTAATTGATGATTGATGTGAGGCTAGAATGCATAGTTTAATATGTAATATACTGTACATTTGAGGTGCATTAATGATAAAAATACACTTGTTATGTGCTTAATAGAGTTTATTTTATGTGTAGGTGAATTGGAGATGGAAACAGAGCTAAAGGGATGCAAATACGTCGAAAATACGCAAAAGGAGACACCCGGGCGATAGCCGGGCGTTTGCCCCCTAAAGCCTGACCCTACCTGGCGTTAGGGGGGAGTTTACCCCATAAGGCCAGGCAGCCCCTGGTGTTAGGGGGGAATTAGGGCCCAAACGCCAGGCCTGCCCTGGCCTTAGGGGTGCGTTGGAGCCCAAACGCCCAGGGTTCCCAGTTCCGCCAAATCCGAGTTTTGACGAGTTGAAGTGTTTCCCGGTTGAAATAGAAGTCTCCTACACGGTTAGGGTTCGCCCTAAACATATAAATAGACACCAAACAACACAACTTAGTGGATTCGAAGAGGACGGAGGCGATTCGGAAGGATTCAACAAGAAAACACCATAGAAGTGACAAACATTGATTTCTACATCTAGTATTCATTACTTTGTATTTCAATTATGCAATTTATTTTAGTTTTGATTCTCAATAACATGAGTAGCTAAATTCTTTAGTCTAGGGTTTTGGTAGAACCCGTTGGGGATGAATTCATTGTGATATTAATATATTTTGGTTGATTAATCTCTTTTTGTTCAACTACGTTCTTATTATAGTTGATTGAAAGGGCCCTTGATTAACTATTCCTATTTATTATGTATCTACTTGAGA